>JAGVSN010000050.1:1800000-2020240 GCA_022651745.1 Parapsyche elsis | reverse complement strand
TTTCGTTGAACGGACGAGAGCAGCGAAACAGCACGTCCGAACGGTACGAGCTGTAGTGTCAGAATGTGCATTTCGCCCATTTCAACCGGCATTTTATAGTATCGCAGGCAGGGGTTATACACCGTTGGCGTTGAAGCGAAGGGAGAAAATTACATTTATAACTTGTATTGACTTTAAATTAATATTGCAATGTGCTGACTGACCTCAATTAAAAACAATGAATAAAGCGAAGGAAAATTTATAAAAAAATTATGAAATATTTTCGTGCGCTTTTGATACATACAGTAAATAACGACGCACAAAATCTTAATAAAAATTCAACATTCAAAATAAAAAAAATTATAATTACTGAATGTCACTATTCCCATTTGTTAAAAACTTTTAATTAATCTGAAAAACAAATTAATTAAAAACCAGGTGTGTCAGTTACATTTTCGCGCGCTTTTGAAGCATTGTATTGTGTCCGAATTGAACAAGATTTTTATTTGAAACAAGCAGTTAATAGCCCTGCGTTGCAAAGGTGCATTTAAAAATGCAAATAAATTTAAATAATTATGTGCCAAAAAAACTTTATTTCCTGGGCGTCACTATTGTGATCGTTTGCGTTATAAGTTTCGAAATATTACTCAAAGGTTGTGCAGCCCATCGCATGTTCCCGCACTTTTAACAACAGCGCATTAAGCGTGTGCGAGTGAGATAACTGAAAGGCTATCTTACCATACTCTTCAGTCAGGGTTTTTCAAACTGTGGGTCCTAACCCATTGGTTGATCGCAAAATAAATAAAATAAAATGGGTCACAACAAACGGAAAATATTAAGAATGGCACGAGTCGTCTTTTTACCTAGATTTTATGACTTTGATGGCCCATTCTCATAGAATTTTTTCGCATGACACTGGTATGGTCAGTTCTTCTATCATTGCTTAACATTACCAATGAAGATTTTTAAAAGAATTAAAACTCGAGATATTATCACATTTCACCTCTATCCCAAAGCGTTAATAACTATTTTCCAGTGCAGAAATTTGAAACAGTAAAGAAAAACCTTTGGATGCCCTTAATCAATAATTGAGTTAAACTTTAATCCCAAAGAGGAGACTGAATTTCTGCACCTTATTAGTTCATTTACATTAAAGAATGATTTTAAGCAATTAAATTTGTCATCATTTTGGATTAAAGTTAAAGGAGAATTTCCACTTTTACGTAAAAAAAAAAAAACAATTTTTATACTACATATTACCTTTTACTTCAACTTATTTGTTTGAACTAGGAATCTCCACTTTATCTCAATTAAAAACAGTTTCTAATTAAAAACTAGTTTCATCCATAAATATGTCCATCACGTGTTAATACAAAATGCAAATACTTGTTCGCAATACAAAATGCAGTTGTTACAGTGGGTCGTTGTAAAAAAAGTTTGAAAAACGCTACATTACCTGGCAACGTCGCTAAGTTTACATTACCATACAAAGCACTTCGTACGAATTGCACACTGAAAAATAATTTGTCATACATAAAATCATTGTGATGTTGTCTAGTTTTTACCGAATTGTTTTTAAAGTGTTTGGTAGCCCTGAAAAGGGCTTTTTAGGTTTGTGATATTGCAATCATTCTTTTTTAAAGACGCGATTGTCGAAATTACTTCTTGGCAGCAGTCTTCTTGAATACAGGTTTGCTCTTGGCAGAAATGCCCTTTTTGGGTTTTGGCGCTTTGGGCTTCTTGGTGGGCGGTTTTACGGTCTTCTTTGCCTTTGTGGGAGTTTTGGGTTTGGCGGCGGCTTTTTTAGGTGACGAAGCGGCAACAGTTGCCTTCTTTGCGGCGGCATTCTTCGGCTTTGCGACTGCGGCGGTAGCTTTCTTTGCGACAGACTTGCGCTTTGCGACGCGTCCTGTCGTTTTGGCTGGACTCTTGGCAACTGCGGCTTTTTTCGGCGCGGCTGCTTTGGTCTTTTTGGCAGTTGTGGCTCCTTTGGGCTTAGCGACTTCCAACTTGAAGCTTCCAGCTGCACCTTTGCCTTTAGTGCGAACTAACGAACCGGAATCGACTGCGCCCTTCAAGTATTTTCTGATGAACGGAGCCAACCTGTCAGCGTCCACTTGGTAGTTGGCAGAGATGAACTTCTTGATAGCCTGGAGTGAAGATCCACCCCTCTCCTTCAAACCCGAAATGGCATTGTTGACCATTTCCGAAGTGGGTGGGTGAGTGGCTTTCTTCTGGGGCTTTTTGACGGCTGCTGCTTTGGTCTTTTTTCCCGGAGTCGACAGAACGGGAGAGGCATTTGCGAGAACTGCTGTGTCGGCCATCTTAGTTTGTTTATCACAGTTTTAGAGATGAGCAAGTTTGAGAACGAGTGTAGCGTCGCTGAAGTCAGAGACGCAGAATAAACGCAACAGATTTGATAACTGAGCATTGAACGCTCGACGGAGCTCGCCGAGCTCGCGCGTTCGTTCGTTCAGTTTCTTCATCGAAACGTTCGCATTTCTGCTTCACCTCGTTCAAAAATCGCCATTTTTTTAAAAATCTAGCCAATTAAATGATTATGCTTTAAGCGGAAAATATAAATGAGGATCATGTTTTGCTAAAAAGCCGCAATCCAATACTGAATCAGTTTTAACACACGGTCAGCGACCAATTGAATTTGAGAATGCGTTGGCATGTTCACGTAGAGCGTCACTAAAAGTGAAATAAAAATTCAATAACTACGTTTAAACCTTTTATCGTTGTTTAATAAGCTTCCTAAATACTCGGAAGACCATTTAAAAATAATTCTAAGTAGTTAGATATTCAAATAAGTTAGTTAGATGATATTGAAACGAACAATCGTAGCACATAGAACTATCGTTTAACTCGCTAATACTCCATACCACAAATGTTACTTATTTAAAATACGTATGCTACATTTTTTAATAAAATTTAATGCTTTTTTTTATAGATGATTGGAAATATTCATTTTTCATTATTATACATTCTACTAACGTTAACTAAACTTACAAGACTTTATTCGAACAGTATGGAAAATGTGCTTAATGTCATACACTCACAAAACTTTTTGTTATCTTGTTTGTGGAATATTCAGACATAATTATTAGAACATTTTCTATGAAATGTATGCATTCAAGTTATTCATTTTATTTAATTTTTAATATGAAACATTTTATAGAATATCGTACACAATACCTTTTTCACAGAATATCGTATATACCTGCCTAAATCTTCCATATTGTTTGTATTTTTCGTTCACGTATCTCCGTAAAATATTTAAATAATTCATAATCTTCTTATATACTAAATATTTACATCGAATTTTAATATTCTAATACAACTTTTAAAATCTTATCTGTTGCATAGAATTTTTGTTTTAGATAAAATTGACAATTTAATACTCCAACTAAATAAAATGAATGTAAAATGATTCAATACCAATGTACATTGCATTAATTGCGCTGTAAATTTATATCCATTGAGTTGATTGAATATTAGAATTTTTCCGAAAAACATATTTTTTTTGTTTCACATGAAAAAACACCATGCTCTCCAATGCAATGTGCTTGTCATGGGAATTCAACCTCAAATTGCCATCAATTTTAAAATGACCTGTGCTAAAAAATTTAAAATTGCAAGACTAGAACTAACAATAATTTAGAACAGTGCTTCCTAAACTTTTTAGTACCGCGACCCACGTTTTAGAAGGATAAACTTTCGCGACCCACCTAGTTTTAATGGACATGATGGGGTTATTTAAATTATTATATTTAACTTATAATTAACGAAAACAAGCAACTGGGATAAACCTTGTACATCCGTGGACTCGTCCAATTGCAATGAGTAAAATTTTCTCCCACCAATTCTTTGGATCAGTTCATCTTCTGTCTAATGGGTCATTTCATCGATTCTGCGTGCAATCGTATTATAAGCGAAATCGTTTCGACTTGAATACTTATTTCTTGCTCTTTTCATCAAACATAATTCTAACCGTGTCTTTTATTGGTGGTAACACTAAAGTCTTGCCAATTGTGTGCGGCTTACTAGCTTGCGCGATTTGCAAACTAATCAGATTAGAGGCGTGGAGAGATTTTTCATTAATGCTGGTGTAACGCGAAAGCTTCGATTTCGACGACTTAAGCTGTTCCAGTTGTCATTCAAAAAATTCTAGTGGCTTTGTTTTTAAAATCCGGATGTTTCGTCACAAAATGCCAACGCAATTTACTAGGACGCATCCTATTCTCTGTTGTGGTGTCGTCTTGTTTTCTTAAATTTTGTTGCATATTATTTTTACTTTCTCATTTTTTTATATTTTATTTGTAAATAATCACATTTTTGGAATGTGAATTTTGACTTTGAATTTTTCGCGACCCACTAAAAATCGGCTCGCGACCCATAGCTTGGGAAACGCTGCTCTAGAAGGAGTTAGACTAGGAGTTACTAGACCATTTTGTATGCAATACAGATTAGGCTTAAATCTTTGCAGGGCAGCTATGTATATTAATTTAGCTGCACTTATGTACAATTCAAGGGAGACGTGCATATCGCTGCACACGCGTTAAAAGAAACTGCATTTATGGATGCCTTAAATATAGAATATCCCTTTCTGGCTTCGTTGATCGCGTAAAATGTGAGCAATGTGAAAATTGATTTAAATACTGACCGATTAATTAGTTGCCAAAATAAATATAGTATGGTTGTTTTATTGGCTCTGGTCTATCTATCCACTTTTATGGCCAAAATTACCGTCACGTTATCGTTTGCGCTTGTTCGCTCTTGCGTCCGAATTTCGTCTTTTAAGTACATGGAATTCGCACTCGAACATTTCGCTACCGTGAATGCCGATCATAAAAGTTTTCTAAGAAGATACGTAATTATTGAAAAGCATCACGTACTCACGCACTCACGAGACCCCGGATTTTCTTAAGCTGTCAGCTTCCACCGTTGCCGAAATGATCAAATCGTACAACTTGAAAGTGTCCTCTCAGGAAGATGTCTTCAAAGCTGTAAAACTGTGGGTGAATTTTGACGATGCAAAACGTAAAACTAACTTGTTGATGTTTTTGAGTTCTATCAGATTGACGAGCCTGTCATTGGAGGTATTTGAGTTTTAAAAATATCCAACATTTGTTGATTGAAACATTGAATACGATTTATATTATTTTTTCAGTTTATCATAGATGAAGTTTCGACTTACTGCTATCGGTGTCTCGAATGCGACCTTCTTGTTAATCAAGCCCTCCAATCAATCTTGTCCAATCAACCAATCAATCAACAAAAACCGGCTGAAAAATTAGCAATACTCGGATCGTTTTATGAAAACCACTTAAATGAAACCGTGAGTTTCATAACATAATAATTCATTTCAATTCACTCGAATTTGATTGAAAAAAATTAATTTTATTTCTTAATTTCGTATATCTAGAGCACCGTCGCTATTTATGATGTCGGAAAAAATTCTTGGACCTTATCCGAGGATTTGAAGATTAACAGAGCTCACTATGTGCCGGTTATTCTCGATAACTGGATTTTGCTGATTGGTGGTGGCGATTTCAATGGAGGAAAAAAAGTGGCGTATCAGTGAAATAGTGGAATATACATATGAATAGTGTCATTTTAAAATATTATATTTAATTATTTTCAGGTGAATTATATCAATTTGGGAGTTGGGCATTTATATCCCTTACAAGCATTAAAACAGGGACGTACCTATTTTGCTGCCGTGACGATACATCAAGATTCATCCACTGATGTTTACGCAATCGGTGGACACACTCGTAACAATGTGTTGAAATCAGTAGAAAGGTGATCCTGAAATAAAAACTAAAATTAAATATTCTATTAGGAAATATTGTTACCATAAAGGAGGAGATACAAAAGGCAAGCTCCAGATACCAAGGCAGAGTCAAGACAAAAAAATATATGTACATATATAAAAAAAAAAAAGGAAATATTGTTAATCGATAACTGGATATTGAGTAGATTTAACAGCAAAGGACAAAAAATGGGAAACTGAGGTTGCTCCAATGCTGCTGGCTGTGTATCATCACAGTGCTTCTGTCATTGACGGCACAATCTATGTGACAGGTGGTTTTACTGTTAAAGGTAGACAATTTAAATCCACTAGAGAAGTCCAAATGTATTCACCGAAATCCAACACTTGGTCGTATTGTACTCCGATGATTGAAGACAGATACCGTCATATGGTGAATATAAAATTACATTTTATTTTTAGGCTACCATTCAGAATAGCACAATAACTGCTGAATTCTCCAGAAAATTCGAATGCAATTTGAATCATCATTTTCACCCGTTCACCATCCACTGGTGGATGAAGGCCAATCTTCTCCATTCCTGTCTGTCCTGAGCCATCTGCATCCGGTTAACTCCACACGTTCTTCTCAATTCATCAGCCCATCGTCCACTCGGTCTACCTTGCTTTCTTTCACATCCCCTCGGATACCATTCCAGTATTTCTCGCGTCCACCTGCCATCCATTCTTCTCGCTATGTGTCCACTCCAACTTTTTCACATGTTCCACTACATACATATATCTGCCACTTTGGTCATGCTTTTTACCCATGTATCCCTCTCTATCAACTATCTCTACAATATAATTATCTACTGTGACTACGCCTTGCGTGCCAAATTCATTAAACATAATTTTAGTTTTATTAAAATTAATTTTTAATTCTACTTTCATACTTTGGTTGCTTAAATCATATCATCGTAAAATTTTTAGATTGCTGCAATCAACGGGAAGCTTTTTGTGGTTGGTGGTCAAAGCTATGTACGTAGTACACATTCAAGGCATTTGAGCATTGTTGAATCGTACGACCCCAATGCAAAATTATGGACCGCATTTCGCTATTTACCTACTCCTCAATGGGGAACTAGTGTCTATTATACGATAAATTTCTTTTCATTGGTGAGTTTTTAATTTGACTTCATCAAGTCTAGGACAATTGCTGGTGGTTCAACTGTGCTGTATAACAAATAGCCTAATAATAATAGCATATAAGGTGGTGAAGAGGTGGGACCCAAACGTCTAAACGATGTTTTCGACTACGATGTTGAAACTAAAGAAAGGAAGATCTTCACCAGCCTTAGCATCGCAAGAGTAAGCGGATATCCAATGTTAATACCATATAGTGCAAAAGTTTCACCCACCTTGAAAACTAATTAGACCCTCTCTTTTATCTGAATTGTTTTGTTATATATTCCTAAACTTGAATCAACGCCATATATTTTGGTTCAATTTTAAAAACAATAATCTGTGAATAAATTTATTTTTTCTATCTTATCTTTATTAATTTGTTTTTAATCCACGTGTATCCATGTCTGAATGATCAAAGTGGCAGATATAGCAGAACGTGTGAAAAAAAAAACAATGGGCACAGCGAGAAATACTGGAATGTTATCCGAGAGGATGTGAAAAAAAGCAAGGTAGACCGAGTAGTAGATGGGCTGATGAATTGATAAGTATGTGTGGAGTCAAGTGGATGCAGATTGCTCAAGATAGACAAGAATGGAAGAGGATTGGGGAGGCCTTCAGCCAGGGCTGTCTTAACATCATTGTAGGCTCTGGGTAAAGCAGTGCAACATGCTGTCCATTACAATATGTGAATTCAACCTCAAATTGCTCATCAATTTTAAAAAGACCTGTACTAAAAATTCTGAAATGGCAAGACTGACACTAATAGAATACTCAAATATTACAATTTAGTATGCAATACAGCTTAGGCTTAGATCTTTGTAGAGTAGCTATGTATGTATGTATATTAATTTAGCTAAATATATGGGGTACTATAATAACTAGTAAAAATTTTTTTGTTTTATCTACTTATAAACTTGTTTCTTTATTACACATTGCTATATGTATAGGCGTAAACTTTCTTTGTTGTATAAAAAGCCGTTTATAGATTAAAAAATAAATAAACAATATCTAAATGTTTGCATCCCACACTAAGACACGATCTGCTAGTCTACAAAAACATTTATAATCTCTTGTATTGACTGCGAAATTGTAATTATTTTCAATTCAATTCAGTGAATGAACTTGTAGGTTGCGACAGACTCGGCAGCTTGAATTGCTTCTATCCCTAGAAGCTGCTGTCGCCATTATTCAATCTTACGTATTCACTATTTTAAGAACCTTATATACATCAGAAATTTAACTACTAATGTCCAACAAAATCAAATTTTCATATTAATTCTATTTAATTAGTCAGTTATCAGTTAGTACCAACATGAGAGTTATTATGTACTGCAGCAATGAGGGTTCAGAAGGCGGGGCATAGGAAGACCATACACATCGTCTTATATATGACCATGTATAATTTCATAACTCTCCAGTTGTACTTGAAGACGAGCTGTCACTTTGACTTTTTTCGCATCGACTTATTCGTTCTCCAAAGCTTTAAACTTCTCTATTTCGATTTGAAAATAGATATTTCGTTATGTAATATATGGTGCACATGATGAACCTCACCCACGTCAAATTTGTTTGCAATAATTGCATTGGTATCCGTGATTATTGTCTTAAAGTGTCATCACAGAGTAGTACTCGTTGAGTATGTACTGAGGATTGTGAACTGTGATTAATTGTACAGAATAATGGAGTGTCGACTTTGCCTATGTTTTGCGCCAGTAGAATCTTCTCTGCCTATTTGTGGCTACTTTGACTTACTAGCGAAACACGTCTGGAGCTGTTATCAGCCACAGGTTGGTTTAACAACTTATTCCCAATGACATGTTCTAATCTGAAAGGCTGGTTTAAACACATCTAGGTAGTTAGGATAGTAGCGTGGGTGGTTGAACCTCGACCAATCCGCACGCAAGAATCAACTCAACCTACATATCTATGATGTTAATGTTACAATTTAGCCGCATCATTTAGGAGTAGAAAATTGAGCGAGTAGCCTACCCCCACCATCCCGCGTTGGTGAAGTTGTACCGATATTAATTAACATATTCGCAAAAATGAGTCAAGAGAAACATTACAGTAAACTGTATTTCTTGCATTTACTTTTGTTTACCTTCCTCCGATTTGATTTATAGGAAGAATGTGCTTAAAACCAGACTCCATAGTCGTTTACTTCGCGCATGAATTCTGTCCTCAAGTTTTTATTGCACCATCGTTCTAGGCTTCTCCATTAAAGGTTCTTAACCCACCAAGTACGTTGACATGCGTTAAGTCGACGTACGACATCACACACCATTTTACAGAACAGCTTTCATGCTCGTACTTCAATTGGCGCATGGATGTCGTATGTCGACTTAACGCATGTCAACGTACTCCGGTGTATGTATAAGAATCTTAAGAGCCAAAATAGCCGTTGGAAGAAACGCCCCCTCCCCCGCGCTTCGCGCATGTGCGGTGCTAACTTAAGGTCGAAAATTTATTGTAGACGTATACCCGAGCGAATAAAACAAAATTCATTTCAATCGTCCTATTAGTAACGAAGTTATAGTGTCGGAATGTATGCCTATCCAAATGTAACATGTTTCCGAACTGGTACCCCATACTAGACCGCGTATAGACGTATTCACGTCAAAAATCGTGTACAAGACTGCCTGTGTAAATAATTTAATCGAAATCAGCCTTTTGCAAACGACATAGAAATGTCCCATTTACTAGTTCTTTGTGTTGAGAAGCTGTGGCACCCACAACTGAACTGGCCGTGGCCTAAAGGCCCTCACTAACCCTAGCGAATAATTTGACGCTTGAAGTCAGCGACTGACGCCCTCTATCGTCGTTGATTCGCACCAATGAGAATTATATCTGACTGACGACAATAGGGGCGTCAGTCGCTGACTTCAAGCGTCAAATTATTCGCTCGGGTTAGCGAGGGCCTTAAAGACGCGCGGAAAGCGCCGATGAGGACCAAACTTGTACTATCCTAACTACTAGCTTAGTCTAAATCAGCCTTAAGTAAGGTGCTAAAAGAATAGTGTAATGTGTATTTTCTTTGTAGGTGAAACAACATGACAGGCTGCCAGATACAATATGTTTGTCATGTGAATTCAATCTAAAATCGCTCATCAATTTTAAAAATACCTGTGCTAAAAATGATGAAATGGCAAGACTGAAACTAACCGAATGCTTAGATATTAAAGTGGAAGAAGTTTTACTGGACGATCTAGTTTGGGAGGATGGGGGTTTTGATAAAGGGTCACGTGTTGTTGATGAAGATGATGAAAAATATTCGGAAAAAATTACTACACACGAAGTACAAGATCACCCTCCAAATCTACAGGAAAAGAGCTCATGCATCAATGAACTTTCACTGTGCAGTACACAATATTATAATGATGGACAAAAATGTTCACCGGTAATATTTCCATAATAAGCCAATCGAAATTATTGCTTAAGCATTATTGAAATAATAATTTATAGAGTTGTAGTAGTAGTACTTCATTTGAAAATTTTTTGAAAAGTATTATTTATAAATATATTTTTTTATTGGTCGCTTTGATTTGCAGATGGATGGAGAGAAACTAAAAACACATACTATGAATAATTGCCAACCTGGGAAAAAACAATACATATGTGAAATTTGTTCAAAATGTTTTACAATGAACCACAGTTTAAAACTACATATGAGAATTCATACTGGGGAAAAACCATACAAATGTGAAATTTGTTCAAAAAAGTTTTGCAATAAAAGTCAATCTAAAACTGCATATCAGAATTCATACTGGAGAAAACCATACAAATGTGAAATTTGTTCACAGTGTTTTGCAATAAATAACAATTTAAAACTACATATGATGAGAATTCATACTGGGGAAAGACCACACAAATGTGAAATTTGTTCAAAATGTTTTGCAATAAAAGTCAATTTAAAACTACATATGAGAATACATACTGGGGAAAAACCATACAAATGTGAAATTTGTTCAAAATGTTTTGCAGTAAATAGCAATTTAAAAGTACATATTATGAACATTCACGCTGGGAAAAAACCATTCAAATGTGAAATTTGTTCAAAATGTTTTGCAATAAACCACAGATTAAAACTACATATGAGAATTCATACTGGGGAAAAACATACAAATGTGAAATTTGTTCAAAATGTTTTTCAGTAAATGGCAATTTAAAATTACATATGAAAATTCACAGTGGGGAAAAACCACACAAATGTGAAATTTGTTCAAAATGTTTTGTAACATATCGTAATTTAAAAAATCACATGCATATTCACACTGCGGAAAAACCATACAAATGTGAAATTTGTTCAAGATGTTTTATAATAAACAGCAATTTAAAACGACATATGAAAAATTCACACTGAAGAAAAATCATAAGAGGTGTGAAGAAATCAGGTTGAAAAAACCCACAACATGATGCCCAATATAACATTTGTCTTGTGAATTCAATCTCAAATTGCTCATCAATTTTAAAAAGACCCGTCTTAATGATTGAGACCGAGACAAGACTGAAACTAATCGAATGCTTGGATATTAAAATGGATGAAATTTTAGGAGATAATTTGAAATACAAAATTGTTTCTTGTAAAGTTGACTTATTTTGACAATCGATACTTTTCTTCGAGATACCATAGTTATATACACAGAACAGATATGTACATACATATAGCATATCAATGTTTCTCTGCTTATAAAATTTACTGTTAAAGCTGAATTAGACAATAATATTTTGGCATAGCTAGCCCAGAAAATCGTCACATATCAGTATGTAATTGTATGTGAAAATTCATTATTCGCCTTGACACCCGTGTTTATCCGTGTACGTCCATTTCAAATAATGTAGTAATAAAAAATGTTTTAATCTAAAAAAAAAGTAATTTTTCGTTTTTATTTTTTTAAATTAAATTATATATGAATATTTTAATAAAATGTAACGGAAAAGTTCATTTTTAAAACAAAATTGATAAGTTTGAAGCTTTGGAGCGCATCATGTGCGAAATAAGTTGAGTGAAGAATGAAGAGTGAACAACAGATTGTCTTTGGTTTCGTGCGTTCTGCAGCCTGCACCCTGCTACGGTGCACGCTGCAGCTAGAAGAGAGAAGTTCATATCGCTCGAACGCCATATGATAGAGCGAGATGCGCTTCTCCCCTTTAGCTGCAGCGTGCACCGTAGCAGGGTGCAGACGCGCGAAACTGAACCTTTAGTTACGTTTACAGTTGCACCAACGTGAGAACTATTATGTACTGCACCAATGGGGGATCAAAAGGCGGGACATAGAAAGGCCTTACCTTACATATGACCGTCTATAATTTCATAACTCTACCATTATTAGTTACTAGTGTAAGCCCGTTGAATATCAACGGAGCGTTCTCATCACTCGTACTGAAAAGTAATATTAAATTTAATAGTTTTTATAGTTGTTGCATAGATGGTGCGTTATAACAACGTAACAATTTAGCAAAGTCGCGAGCCTATTGAGAAATTATATTGTCAAATTGTAGTAAGCCCGTCATTATCTAGTTTGGATCATAGCGGAAGCGCTAACTGTCCCGAACCGGTGATCTCGGGTTCAAATCCCACTCGCGCGACGTTCTGGTTTTTTAATTATTTACCTCAGCGAGCGTTATCAGCAGACAGACACACACACACAGACAGACAGACGGAATAGTGCTATTATATAATTTATGAAATTTTTCGAACTATGAAGCCGTATTTTTAATTTGGAAAATTTGATGAGTATGTTTGGAAATGCAACAAAATATGTACATATTACAATTAATAATGCTTTATTAGAACCTAAGCTATTTCAACTCCAATCAATAACATTTTTGTAAAGTATTTTGAACAAAAAATTCCAAAAAACAGTAGCCCTTGTATAATATATCTCTTACGGCCAAAACTAGTTTGACGTTTCTACTGTCGCACGTGTAAATTGCGTTGTAGGTTATTATTATACGTCTTAATTGTTTACATTCTTTATTTTAAAGTATAAATGCTCAATTGTAATCCATAGATGGAAGACGTTAATCCAGAACAAAGCTCAACCAAAAGAAAATGGAAAAAGAAAAAAACAGTCTTGTCAAATGCCAAAAAATACGCAAAGAAAGATTGGTGGGGTAGAGGATCTCAAATTGAAGAAGACATGTACCGCTACTTGGTCAGCATATTAGAAGTCATGAAAACCGGATTCACTGCCGACGAAGAGAAAGGTAAAAATACAAATCAAATCATCAATTCATACATCATTTTTGACCTACGTACGTTTTATTTTAGCCAATTTTGTAAACAACGTATTGGAAAGAACAATCAACGAAGAAGTAACACTATCGTGCAATCAACTAGGATGTCGTGTCATCGAGGAATTGCTACCGTTTTCAACGCCCGCCGACTTAGAACGATATGTATCCGTGTTCTCCGAAGATCTTCGAGTGCTCAGTATTGACAAGTATGCTAGTTTTGTACTAGAACAACTATTGTCCGTATGTTGCCGACGAGCGTTAGAATCAACGGAGAACGAAACGACCGAAGAACCTCCACCTAAGAAGATAAAGAATGATGAAGCAAAAACAAGCGAAAAGTATCCCAAAGAACACGTAGAAAACTGTTACAAGTTTACAATCAAAGTTTCAAAGTATCTTTTGAACAATTTAGAAGATTTTGTATGGGACGCTTCCGCGAATAGTCTTCTTAGGACTTCGCTCAAGTGTCTCGGAGGTGTTGTATCATCACCGTGCGAAAGAGCTCGACAGAATCTCTTCAAAAATGATCAAAAAACAGACGAAGAAGGCAATTCTAAGAACGTTAAGAAGCATAATATGCCGCTAGTGTATAGAGAAGTACCGGAAGAGTTTAAAGAAATCGTTAAAGAGCACGCTAATAGGCTTTCTAAGTGGCCCCAGTTCTCAGATATGCCCTATCAGACGGTTACATCAGGATTATTGCAGATGCTGATGTTCGCTTTGGGGAATACTTGTAAGAAGACGATGAAGAAGGTCGCTAAGCAGTTGCTTGATGAGAGTTTTGCTCCCGATTCGTGGGTCAATAGTTTGAATGAAGATGAAAAGAAGGATATAAAGGACTCGGACGAGAAGGAAGAAGAAGTCAATCAGAGTCTCCAGCCGCCTAATCTTCCTCCGGTCTTTGAATCGGAACCGGCCGTTCGTTTATTGGAAGCTTTGCTGCATATAGCTCGTTCTAAAACGTACACTCAAATATATGCTAAATGTTTTATAAACCGTCTAGCAATACTTGTTACAATGCCAGGGATGAATTTCACCGTTCAAAGATTGTTCGATAATTGCACCGAGAAGGAAGAGGTTATTGTTTGTTTTTTTAATGTTGATTTGTTGTTGTATGTATTGTTTTGTAATGTTTATTTTTTTTTTAGTTTGAGCCGATGTTTGATGAGTTGGCTGAGAAGTTTGATAAGATTTTGATATGCGGTAATACTGGAGTGTTGGTCGCTATCGCTAAAGCTTGTCTTCGGCTGCAGAGTAAACAAGTCAAGTTTATTCAAGTATGTTGATCTACAGTTTGGTTCCAAAAGGGCTAATTTTATTTGTATAAACATGTGTATGAAGAATCTTTGATCAATAGTTCAATTCAACTAGTATTGAGGACTTAAGTATTGCCAGTTGACGATTGAACGTATTGAGCTTTCCTGGCGGGTACACATATTGCGTATAAGTTACAGGCAAAGTGTGAAATCTCCGCAACGTATAAAATGCCTATGCGTTTTTGGCAATTTGTGAAATGAATTCATTTTGCTGTCATATGAGTGGACCTACATTAGTGGTAACTATCAGTTACGGGGAAAAAATCAAATACAAATAGTCAATATGCAAACTTTCAATGAAAACAAAGGAAAAATATAAAGCGTTCCTGATAGACAGACTTTAGGCTATTATATGTATATATATATTTAGGTTGCTGGAATGGCATAAAACAGGTGTCAAGATTAATGGAAGGTACTTGAGCCATCTAAGATTCGCTGACGACATAGTTATAGTTGATTCAGTAAATGTACAAAATAGATTAACACAATTAAGCAACGTATGTATGAAAGTACATAGGTTTAAGAATTAATTTTAATAAATTTTGTTCGCACAACGTAGTCACAGTAGATAACCATATTGTAGAGATAGTTGATAATTATTTATCTATATACAAATGGTGAACATGACTGGATATAAAGAAGAAATTAAGACGTAGCGCTTTTGTAAGAATGAACATAGTTTTTAAATCCAACATCCCGCTATGCTTAAAAAAGAAGGCATACGACCAATGCGTACTGCCAGTTATGACGTATGGATGTGAAACGTGGATGCTGAATTCAAGAATGTTACGTAAGATCCAGTGCATACAGAGAAGCATGGAAAGATGTATGCTTGGTATATATAACAAAAGAGATCGCAAGAGGAATACGTGGGTAAGAAGCATCACCAAAGTGGCAGATATAGCAGAACGTGTGAAAAAGTTGGAGGAAACATATATATAACTAGGAGAACGGATGGCAGATGGACGCGAAAAATACTGGAATGGTATCCGAGAGGATGTGAAAGAAAGCAAGGTACACCGAGTGGACGATGGGCTGATGTATTGAGAAGAATGTGTGACAGACAGGAATGGAAGCGGATTGGAGAGGTCTTCATCCAGCAGTGGATGGTGAACGGCTGAAAATGAGGACGATGATATACATACAACTAGAAACTACCCGTTGACAGTGTCATTGGGTGGTTATCATTTATTTATTTACCTAGTGTATTTAGTAGTTTAATATGTAGTAGGTAGTTGAAAAATGCGTGCTGTGTGCTACCCAGCCGGGCAGATTCTTGCGCTACTTTATATATATACAACGGACCCTTTTGGAACCGAGACGTTATAGTTTATATTATTTAGTAACGATTTTGATTATTGATGTGTTACTAAATGGCAATATTACTTTCAGGCCATGGAGCAAGCACTTCAATGTACTAAACCTGAAAATCATAAATACTTTGCCGTGCTGTGCGCTCGTCTACTTCCGCTAAATAGAGTGGACGTCACTAAACTGGATCAGGCATACTTTGTGAACATTCACGGCTCTGTCGTACTGCAGACGATGCTTAGCTTTCAGCGTCCCAAGCAAATCATCGACAGTTTGTTTGCGATGAGTTCAAAAGAGTTGACAACGTTGTTTTGCGACGCTAAAGGATGTCACATAGCCGATAGTTATTGCGGCGGAAACTTCGTCGGCGTCAAGTCAAAGGAAATTCTTGTTAAAAAACTAAGGGTAATGATGGAATACTTTGCTAACGTTGTACACTTTGATTCACTGTTTTATTTTATGTTTTGTATTTTGTCTGCAGGGTACTTTTCAAGAGTTGGCTGCTTCAAAATATGGCTCGCGAGCTTTGGAGAAATTATTTTCCATGTCGGCCATTGAGCAAAAGATTAAAATCATGGACGAATTGTCGGATAAGAGTCAAATTTTAAATTCTACAATGTTTGGCCAGTTGATATTGACAAATTTAAAGGTCGAACTGTATAAAAAGTCGTTTCAAAGTTGGAAAGTGTCTATGGATAAAGAAAATAAAGCTACAAGTGCTTTTAAAGATATTTTGCCTAAAAGTACATAGCCTTGTATCTACATAAATACATTTATATATAAATAAATTTGACGAATCCAATTAGAAACATTTTATTGCATAAATTTATTTACATAAAATATTATAATATATTAAATTTCTATATGTATGATTATAAATCTATGTAATATACACACACACATATATATAATTGTATTATGTATTTTTATAACTAGAATCTGTGGTATGTTTCTTTGGCTTCGTTTAACATTTAACGTAATGAACACAGTACTCGGTAAAGTGATTATTCATCCTTACAGACTCGCTCGCCATCTTGCACTCGTCTTTATTTGGTCATCGATATTGCAACGTCCTCGGTTATAAATTAAATTAAATTTATTTACAATGCACATCAATTTTCAGACAATATTTTGATTTTATTCCTTTTAAATTGATACGTTAAAAAGTCAACCCTGATTTATTATTTTAATAATCGATTATTTTACTGTGCACTTTTACTATTCATATGTTTTTATAAGGGTTGTCTTAGTAAAATGTGGGTATACAGTTGGTAACCCTGGTTTAAAATAATACATAATATTATATTAAATTTACATACAATACTTAACACAATATAAATATATTTATATCGACAATGTCATAAATATATACGTCTAACAATCTATGTATATTTATATAAATATTATTATTCTAATATATACTAACGACTACAGTGCGTCAATATAGTACTTTTATAAGTGACTAGGACCAAACGTCGGTTTACGAGTTAGCCAACATTATAAAATCTAAAGATCACAAAAAGGGGAGATCTACAAATAAAAGCAACAACAAAACTTAATAGTTTGAATACCGTCGATAATTAAATAGAGAATGTTTGTAAATGAGATCAATTCATAATTTTCTATGTATTTATAATAAATACGTATGTACTAAGAATACGATTAAGTTTTATGCCGAGAGATTGCCTTATGAATAACGACTTTATTTAAGTTATGTACATACAGTTGGGTTAGGTTACTATCTATCGGTTAATGATGTTCTGTGGCTTGGGAAAAAAAGGGACATTGTCATCATATTCGGTGTGAAAGATTGCAACTGAAATATTTCATAATATATTTGTGATATTTCTATTATTATTATGACACTACACATTTCTAGAGTGAAAGTCTGTTAGTCTAAGGTTGTTAGATTAACACTATATATAATTAAAAAATGCAGTTGATATTAAAAATTGCCGTTATTCATCGAACGTCTCTCCAGCACAGTACCCGACTAATTTTATTTATACGTTCCCGACTTTCGCACTACCTTCCTGTAGGATCTTGACACTTGCAGCTTGCTGTTCGACGATATGAGCTCGACGTCTGCCTTCGAGAGGCGTCATTTTTTACCACCGACACCACCAACGAGACCCTGGCTTCCGCTCAGACCGGCTAACGTCAGCCGTTCCCCGCCACTCGGCACACCGGCCATATTCAAACGTTCGGCATTCTGGACCGTGGACACGCTCAAGTTCAACCGCTCTTGTCCGGCAGACGTGAGGAGTCTTTCGGCGTTGTTCAACGAAGACAATGACAATCTGTTCTCGACGATGCGCTCACTCAATCGGTCCGACGGGATGTTGAGACGTTCGCTGGAAGTGGAACTCGACACCGGAGTGTTGGATCTGGTGATTTGTGTCGACTTTGGTTGTTGCTGTTGGGACGGCGGAGACGTTACCGTTAACAATGCCGAAGACGGTGGTTTCTGATCTCGGCCACAACATACCTAAAACAATATTCAATCTTAATATACATAACTCCGTAGGCAGATTTGTATGAGAGTAGTTCCAAGTGAAGCTATCCAGTAAGCTGTGTAGTTATATTTTCATTCATAACAAAAGTGTAAAAACTTCCCATAAGTATAACGTATACATAGATATGAATACCTGATGGTGGTTCTCCCAATCTTTATGTTGACAGAATGCTCCGCAGTAGCGGGCCACGTTGCATCCGCTGCAAGTTTCTTGGGCTTTCCGGCCACAGTTCCAGCAGGACTGTAATATGTATCATCATGTTTAAACGTTTAAATTATTGTATCAAGTTATGTATATGCGGTGTATTGAACTGACGTTATGATGGTCTGGAGGTGGTGGAGATTGGCTAGCGGCTCTTCTGGATGCCGGAAGACGTAATAGTCTCTCTAGGCGTGCTCTTTCTGCTGCTGCAGCACGTTGCAGTTCGGCTACGGCCTGTCTTTTGACCTGAAATGTAATCGGTGGTTCTAAAATATTGTTTTAACAACGTTTTGAATGGTTTTTATTTATAACAAATACATGAATTAAATTAAAATTAAAAGTATATAAGGTAATCTAATTCGGGTGGTTCTTGAAGATTTATTGTATCAATATTATATTGTACTAAAAGGTGTGTGAAAACCTATTATACAATAAATATACTAGTGTAAGCCCGTTGAATATCAACGGATATTTGTGTATTTAATAGTTTTTATAGTTGTTGCATAGATGGCGCGTTATAATACAACAACGTAAAAATTTAGCAAAGTCGCGAGCCTATTGAAAATTAATATAGTCCAATTATGGCAGGTCCGTCATCGCCTCCGTTTGGATGAAAGTGTTAGCGCGACCTCATTCCGACCTGGTGATCTCGGGTTCAAATCCCACTCGCGCGCGACGTTCTGGTTTTTAATTATTTACCTCGGCGAGCGTTATCAGCAGACAGACAGACGGATTTCGGCTATTATACATATATAATGGCAATAATGGCTCTCAAATTCTACATACATACATACATACATATATGTATGTATATATGTATATGTAGTTTCACTTTTCACTTTTCATCATTTCCCATGACTGAATTAATACCTGATTGACAGAATCTTCAGCCCGTCTTCTGAGCTCGGAAACTCTCTCTTCGGTTTGTCGCACAGTAGCTGCCATAATTTCACTAGCAGTCCTCTTCATTTCGACACCTTCAGGAGAATATCCTTCAGAAGCGTTGCCTAGAATGATCAAAAGCTAATATTGTAATAAAAATATCAGATTAAGCGTATTAATACAGGTAGAGCGTATTTATTTACCTCTCTGCTGCAAGATAGCCAAGGCTCGCTTCGTCTTCTCAACCATGGACAGTATACAATTGAGCATCGTGTTGATGTTCTTCCACTCTTCGTCGTTCTTGTTGTTCGAAATGGAGTTCATGTTGAGACTAGCCGCCATGTTGGAAGCTGGTGCACGCTGGTCGATGGAAGTCATGTTTCCCGACAGGCCGTCTCTCGCCGAGGAGTCTCTCCTCAAGTCAAAGTTTGAAGATATGCCGTCGGATTGTACTCCACCGTGGAATCCGATGTGATAAGGATGAGGATACTCGAATAGGTGAGAGTGCGTCTGTAGTGGAAATAGTAATGGCGATGGGTTCACCAATAGCCCTGATGGGTGTGGTCTCTTCGGCGGTGGTTGATAGTCCACGCCATCCATTGGATGGTGAGAGCCGTTCGTTTGCGGTAGGGGACCATCGTAGAATCTGAAAAGATTAGTTAACAAGGTTTAGGTTATAATCCAAGATGGCGTCTTCGTACGTTTTTGTGTCGTTGATTGATTGCGCACGTTCAAAAACTCGTATAAGGACGCCATTTTAGATATTGTAACCACAATGTTGATAGCGCGCTATCCAGTTGCATGGATTCAATTATTTATTTTTCAGCTTAAAACGTCTAAAATTCAAACAGAGTGACAACTGCGAGATCAAAGCACTTTTAAAATCCAACATAGACCAAATTTATATAGTTTATTGTGAACTCATCTATCTAACTACCTTCCCCATCCCTCAAAATTCCCGAAAGAGGAAAGGGAACGATAAGGGGGTGGGTGGGGTGATGGAGTTCGCTCTTTGTCATGTTTGATTAAAAGCACCTATCAAAATCATACACGCAAGCCGAAGCCGCCAATTGACAAAACAATTTATTTCGTTCGGCCGACATGTCATTTGGACCCCAAAAGCCTCCACAGGGGTGCACAACGCTGGTTCGCGACCTTTCTCATACCTAAACCCCCCCTACCATCTCTAAAAACCCCTAAAATATTCGATACCTACCCCCCATTAATAAACAATAAAAAAATATAGCTCCAATAAATTGTCAATTTTACTTATGCCTATAATACCATTTTGTGCAAAGAGTGCTTTCAGCTTATCTACTTAATATATTTAATGTCTACGTTTTGCCAGTCGCAGCTCACAGTAGATACCCATATTGTAGAGATAGTTGATAGTTGATTTATACCTACACATTTGGTGAACATGACTGGATTTAAAGAAAAATAAATAAAACTAAGAACACGCTTTTGGAAGAATGAACATAGTTTTTAATTCCAACATGCTTACAAAAAAAAGGCATACGACCAATGCGCACTGTAACGTGGATGCTGAATTCAAGAATGTTACGCAAGATCCAGTGCACAGAAAGAAGCATGGAGAGATGTATGCTCGGTATAACAAGAAGAGATCGCAAGAGGAATACGTGGGTAAGAAGCATCACCACACGTGGCAGATATAGCAGAACGTGTGAAAAACGTGTTGGAGTGGGACACATAGCGAGAATAATGGATGGCAGATGGACGCGAAAAATACTGGAATGGTATCCGAGTATATGGATGGTATGTGAAAGAAAGCAAGGTAGATCCAGCAGTGGATGGTGAACGACTGAAAATAATGATGATGATGATATATACAACTAGTAACTAGTGTCATTGGGTGGTTTATCATTTATGTATTTACCAATAGTGTATTTAGTAGTTAAAAATGTAGTAGGTAGTTGAAAGATGCGTGCTGTGAGTAGCCTGCTGTGCTACCCAGCAAGGCAGATTCTTGCGCTACTTTATACATATATACAACGGACCCTTTTGGAACCAAGACGTTATAGTTTATATTATTCAGTAACGATTTTGATTATTGATGTGCTACTAAATGGCAATATTAAGGTAAGGTAGAACGAGTGGACGATTGTTGGTAACTGGGAAAGTTTACAGGTCTGCGAGGAGAAAATATTTTTGACCAGATGAAAAAACGTGCTTAACAAAGAAGGCATACGACCAATGCGCACTGCCAGCTATGACTTATGTATGTGAAACGTGGATGCTACTGAGAAGCATAGAAAGACGTATGCTTGGTATACCAAGAAAAGATCGGAAGAGGAATACATGGGTAAGAAGCATGATTCAAAGTGGCAGATATAGCAGAACGTGTGAAAAAGTTGGAGTGGACACACAGCGTGAAGAATGAATGGCAGATGCACGCGAGAAATACTTGAATGGTAACCGAGAGGATGTGAAAGAAAGCAAGGTCGACCGAGTGTACGATGGGGAGATGAATTGAGTAGAATGTGTGGAGTCAAGTGGATGCAGATTGCTCAAAACAGACAGGAATGGAAGAGGATTAGAGAGGCCTTCATCCGGCAGTGGATGGTGAACGGGTGAAAATTCTGATGATTATTTAATTTCTGCCGATTGGTTCTAAAAGGACCAGTGTTGGTAATCTAATCAATTTACCAACCGATTATTGTCACTAACATTTAAAACCTGCGAAGTAGAAAGGGTATGATATTCTGGATCGTGACGGATGGCGTCGGGTGATCGCATCTGATAAAGATAACTCGAGCACGATTGCTCTGCTAGCAGCATAACGAAGTAGGTTTGAAAAATTTAACACATTGATGGATCAAGTCCATCATATCGATACTGAAATATATTTTGTTTTAATAGCTGTCCCACGCTTGACGACCCCTGACCGCCAACAACGACAGCACGTTCTATCGTCTGACTTTGTCGGCGTTTGCGGACGACACTTAATCAAAATTTCCGGCATTATTGCGTCGACATTACATCCAGTTGGCACGGATGGCGGCCATTGTCCAAAGACAGGTCGGCCAAACCGCGGCCCGCAACTACAAACCCCTGAAACTTTCACTCACACAAACAAATAGGTACATACACACACACACACACTGCAAACTTTAAATTGTTAGGCCCTAACAATAAACGGTTCCCAAACTGTAGATCGCGAGCCGATTTTTAGCGGGTCGTGAAAAGCTTTTGAAATGTGATTTTTTTTTAAATTATTTGAATATAAAAAATCCAACTATTTAAAAATTGGACCTTTGTGGAATGGAGACGAAGAAGATCCACGGCTGTGGTGCGTTATTTGCTGCGATGTACTCGCGAACGAGAGTATGCGACCGAACAAATTGCGTCAGCATATTGAGACGTACATACATAAGCATCCGGATTTTAAAACCAAGCCACTAGAATTTTTTAAAAGACAACAGCTAGTCGTCGAAAACGAAGTATTTTTAAAATATATGATATTTATGTACATTCGATAAATGAGGCGTAGGCGTACATATATGGTAAGGTAATATCAATATTGTAAAAAAATATTCTCTATTCAAAAAAGTATTTTGAAAATTGAAGGTTTTTTCAAAACTCGATAAATGCTTGATTTTTGCATCATTTATTAAATTATACCTCATTTTCATATACAAAACTTATCATTTTGAGATTAATTGAGGAGCATCTTTTTTTTACGAAATTGACTTAATTACGGATCAAGGTATAAGCATCTATATTATTTCATGGTTTATTCGCTGAAAAATTATATTGAAACATTCGGGTTTTTTTTCCACTTCACTCACTTTGTCGGGTTTTGATAAACTGTCGTTAAAATATTCGTCAAAATTCCATTTTTCAACTTTTGGTCACCATTTTTTGGTGATTGATATCATTATCATTAAAAATTCAATTTCGTAAAAATGCCCGCACCCCCAAAAAATATTTAATTATCACTAAGCATCTAGCGGCGTATGGTAATACTATATTTGCATCCAAGTTTTAAACCACAAACTGAAAATAAGCAGTGATACGAACATATTAACAATAGATACCGTTACGTATTTATTTGAACACAAACCATGCATTTAACGTCCAAGAGTCTCGTCTTTAAAAACCTCGCAAACCTCACACCACATACCACAGAGCGTATTTATCCGCTCACGAATAATAATCCGCTCTGGTTTGTGAGACCCTTTATGTGATGAACAGAGACTTGCTTTTTAACGCTTTACCAGTGACTAATTAATGTCGTTGACGTATTATTGATGACGACACTATTGTTGTCACTTGTCTCAAGTATGTAGAAATAACAGCAAACCTATGGAGATCAATTCGCTACGTGAACTACATACCTACCGAAGATTTATACTTTTTGTGTTGTTTTGCACGTACATTTTATTGACTTAAATCCTTTAATAAAATGAATGCAATCAATTTTAGCTTGGAATAGTTCATTTTGAAAACAAAATACATAATACCAAAATCAAATATAAATCAAAATAAATTTTATAAAAGTTGCTTCTTCGTATAAACATAATTTTTTTTTATAATATCACATATACTGCCGTCCTAAGCCCACTTAATGTAACTGACAAAAATTACGAAAATGAGTTAGATGTGTTTTAGGGGTTATGGGAGTGTATTCTTGCGATTTTTCATATCAAAATTAATGTATCTTCATCCAAAAGTGACTTTTTTAAGCTATTAAATCTGACGTATCTGCATGCGCAAAGAAATAGTACCACCAATACATTTACTTCGGTCACTACCTTATCACGAAAGATTGAAAAGACTGAATCTCTCCACATTGGAGACGAGGAGATTAAGAGGTGATTTAATTGAAGTATTCAAAATAATAAATAATAATCATTATTCATGTGAAATGACCAACCTCATTATGTTCAATGAGAACCCTCATCTAAGAGGTCATACTCTTACGACTCCGAAAAGAAAAATCAAATAAAATTGTTAGAGATTCATTCTTTTCAAATAGAGTGGTTGAAGTTTGTATACATTAATAATGAATAGTGAAGTGACGTAACTACTAAAGTATTCATTTTTTTTCAATTTTTCCTTAGAATTATCAAAAAACAATAGAAAATAACCTCATGCACTAAAAAAAAGTTTAAATAAATCAGTAATATATGAAGAAAAACACAAATTTTGAATAAAACTTTCAAGTCCATTTATCTCGATATCGTTGTTTTGTCAGTTACGTTAAGTGGGCTTAGGACGGCAGTATAATACACACATTCATCAAGTGTACCTTTTATTTATTAACTCTTATATTCTTGGGCTTGGTTGACAAAGAAAATAAACAATGGAGAAGTGTTGTATATTTTCAAATTACCTTTCTACACTGATCTATGTAGTAGGGTGGTTGTTAACTTTCTTTTATACTTCAAGGTAATTTTTTCACACCACCATACGAATTTTGAATATGTATGTAGTTCGAATTGCAAATGATCGATCACCGGCCTTTACGATTGACGCATAAAGTACACACACTCCAGTATCCAATCATGTGCCATTCTTAAAATGAAACTCGGGAAATTGTGTCGCGAATCTATAGAAACAAAATCTACGTATGTAGGTATTCATTGGTTACGTTGTGTACAAACGCATGGCTAGGTGGCGCTTTAAAAAGTCCCTCATTCCCTTTTCTACTTCCATTTATCCATCTCCTCCTCCTTTCGTTCTTTATTGGTGAGGTGAGGAGAGGTGTGGGTTTGGATCAAAGGCAGCTGTCGTTGACAGGCTCGACTGCTGTCTCCGACACGTACCGTAATGAGGGCGCAGCCTCTGGGACCCCAAATTGACTTCCAACACCAAGCGACAATAATCGTTCTTGATCTCGTTGGGCAGACGACAAACCCTTCATAAAATTTTTAACAGTGACCTTCCAATTTAAAATTCAAAATATTAGCACAATATTCATAATATGCACCTTTTTTCTACCACTATGTCATATCGCTACTAACGACTGAGTGCTATGTAGTTCTAATACAATTAGAATCGAATTTCAATACAGAATTAGTGTTCAAATGCTTTCCTGCAGTGTCTCGGCACAATACACTGTTTGTACGTAACTACCAATAAAATAAAATTTGTTTACTGTTTGTACGTAAAATACCAATTCCGGTTGACGATAATTTTTGAAGGTCATCACAAACCGCAGCGATATCGCTGCGTCAAGTTTTCGTCCTCTATCGTCGTCGACTCGCACCAATGCGAATTATATCGGTGCGAATGGGACGACGATTGATAGGGGCGTCAGTTTGACGCAGCGATACCGCAGCGAAACGGCTAAAGGCCCTCACTAACCCGAGCGAATAATTTAACGTATGGCGTCTGCGACTGACGCCCTCTATTGTCGTTGATTCGCACCAATGCGAATTATATCGGTGCTAATGGGGCGACAATAGGGGCGTCAGTCGCTGACGTCAAGCGTCAAATTATTCGCTCAGGTTAGAGCGGGCCTTGAGATGTGTGAGCGCCTTAATGGATTGTAATGGCCGGCAAAAAATATATAAATATGACGTTTCAGTGTAACGGTTATTAGCGATTCCAACCACAGACACACAACATACAGACATTTTCTACTAATACATAATACGTACATACATATATAGATAAAGGAAAAATCCTAAATACCATCAGGATTGTAAGAAGTACATAGCGATTAGTCAAAATATGACAGATCGAAATTTGTTCACTAATAATGGTGATTCAAGGTTATTTTTTTTTATTGAAAACGCGTTTCCTTAAATTAAATATTCGCATGCGGTGCATTTTTGTGTTTTACAGTCAATTAGGTACGCGTGTATGATGAAAACGTACAATTTAAAATGAAGAAAAACTGATCATTTTTGATAAATTCTGCAAGAAACATCAAACGAAACAAACAAAAATACGTACAAAACGTTCAAATGTACAAAAGTCAATGCACTTTATCGGAAGTGTTCACAAGTGTATCGATCAAACTAATATTTATTGTTAAATAACACAACACTATAAAAAAGAAAAACACTATCTTGTTAAATAATGTCAAATATATGTACAATTTCAATTGATATGAAATTGTATTACCTATATGTAGTAAAAATGAAACACACTTGTTATAATCTACCTATACATAGATATCTAGAAGTAAACCGTATACGCAATTAAATGATGTTAACAATAATTAATACAATTCTCAGCAAACACGAATTAATTATGGAAAAAAACTAGTTCTCACGGGCAAATCATCGTTCATTCATTGAGTATACATATTTGCAGTTCATTATCTGTACATAATATTATAATTCATTATATGTACATATGTCCATAATATTATAATTCATTATATGTACATATGTATGTCCATAATATTATAATTAATTAAATGTCATAGTTCTTATTGAATGCGGTCAATATTGAAATTAAATAATAACGCACATTTCTCACGCACCACTAAATACACTCTGTTGATTTTTCACATTTGTGAACACGACGCTAATAATATCGATTTTCAGTTCTAAAAGGACCAATGTTAAATTCTACATACGAAATGGTGACGTGTTAAAATCAAAAGAGGAAAGTTGGAAAGCAATATATGTACATACATATATATACAAGTGAAAATCACAAACTTTACACATATATGTATGTATGTGCATACGTATGTATGTACATATATATAAACTATGCACTTGTATTATTTATGGTAGACAGAATCAGGATATGCCTAGGATTCCTGATTGTGTCGAGCAGAGCAAATTGGACTACACTCAAACATTTGCAATACATACTCTAGAAGAAATAAAACGAAGAATGAAACTAGGAGTGCTTTTGGAAGAATGAACATAGTTTTTAAATCCAACATTCAGCTATGCTTAAAAAATAAGGCATACGACCAATGCGTACTGCCAGTTATGATGTATGGATGTGAAACATGGAAAGATGTATGCTTGGTATAACAAGAAGAGATCGTAAGAGGAATACACGGGTAAGAAGTATGACTAAAGTGGCAGATATAGCAGAATGTGTGAAAAAGTTGGAGTGGACACATAGCGAGAAGAATGGATGACAGATGGACGCGAGAAATACTCAAATTGTAACCGAGAGGATGTGAAAGAAAGCAAGGTACACCGGGTGGAAGATGGGATGATGACAGACAGGAATGGAAGAGGATTAGAGAGGCCTTCATCCAGCAGTGGATGGTGAACGGCTGAAAATGATGATGATGAATCGAGATATTACATATAAGATATCAAACCACAATGACAAATTTCCCGATGGATGAAATTGTTTTAAATAAACACTTTTTAATAACATTTAAAATGCAAACTATGTACAACCTAATTATTTATCTACATAACTTTAAACATCGGTCTTTCTAGAACCGATATTAAATTAATATGTATTGTATAATTTTAATCACGTAGGTAGTTTCGTCGAATCGATCATTGTATTAATTTTTTTTCTCCTCTTTATACTGTTTGTTTTATGCCAGGTATAATGAATGTATTTTGAAGATTTTATTCGTAAGCAAGTGCGTGATAATAAGACAGTGTTGAAAATGTCATCTGTTTTATTATCACGGTCGTACGAGTTTATATAAATACGAACGATCGCCGATAATGGTTCAGTTAATCGTTGGAATTGTGTGAGAGCAAGGTAACTTTTATATCATTTTATATTTGTTAATCACAAATTATAATATAAACAAGATTTCGGATACAAAGTGTTAAAAAAAACACAATACATTAATTTCGCGAGACTGCAATATTATGTGAATGAAACAAAAATGGTGACAATATCGTATTCAATTACGATATATTCACCATTTTCTAATACATATAATGTATGTAGGTAATTTTGATATGAATATCGTTTCAAATTCAAATCGTCTTCTTATTAATGATATGATGCTTTTTTACCACACGGATGATAACTAATGCTAAAATTAGCGCTTTAAAAAAAAATATACATATGTAGATAAAGGGAAATTATTATATGAATAAAATTTCATATAATAATTTTTTTTTTCTTTTCGTTTCGTTTATAATTTTATAATGCCACGTTTAACATTTAAACCTAAATACTTTTCCTCAAAAATGCAGTGTGGTCAAGAATATATAATACAATACCATTTCTGTCGGATTTGTTTTCAAACTTGACCATGAATTTTTAATCAAGGTCACCTTTTTTCACCTTTAATCACCTTCTATAAACAAACACTATAAATGTTCAAAATTCCATCAACGTCCTTTCCTCAGATGGGACATTCGAGCGTCGTACTATTAGCGACATGCTGTCTCCTTCTCGCCTCTAACACTATGGTTTCCTGCCAACTGATGGACTTACTGGGAAAAGCTCAGACCATCGGTGAACAGACCATATCTGGAGTGGCCACTCCTGTGGAGAAAGTAGTCGTGGCCACGACTCTTAAGAAATGCGACGTTTTCAAAGCAATCTTCGGCGTAGGTTTCGACCAGCTCAAAGGCAGCAAAAGCGAACCTGATGTCTCCAAGCTGACTATCGATCTTTGCACCCAATCCAAGAAAGTTAGTTGATCGTGTGAAATAATGAGCTATCGTCTGGCTATCTTAATTTATCGAATGTGTTGTTTGTGTACATATATGCAGATCAAGTTCAACATCACCGAAGCTGGCGTGAAACTGTTGGAGACCGAAGAGTTCGATGAGAACAAGCCTTTGGTGGTTTTCTTGCATGGATTCCTCGCCAGTGCTGATGGAGAAGGAGCCAAGACTGTGACCACATCGTTGGTATCTCGAGGAAAAGTCAACGTTCTAGCCCTGGATTCTAGCAGTCTCATAATGTATTTCTATCTCTGGTCTAGCACTTGCGTGCGATTCATCGGAAAAGAATTGGGAGTCACACTGGCGTTACTCGTCAAAGGTATTTTATTCTAATGTCAAAACATGTAGTTTTGAGAGATTTTATGTGAATGTTTGTAATTAAAATATTTAATACTAGTGTATTGCATTGACAATTTCAATATATGGGTGGGCGTTCGCTCTGGCAAAGTGCTGCCAGCGAACTGACCTCTTCGTCCATTCTGTTCTCCTGATTGTGAGTTTCGTTGACTTTAAGGCCCTCACTAACCCGAGCGAATAATTTGACGCTTGACGTCAGCGACTTATTATTCGCTCGGGTTAGTGAGGGCCTTAAGTGTGAGATTTTAAGTGTGTCCTCAAGGTGAGCTTATACTATACTGCCGTCCTAAGCACACTTAACGTAACTGACAAAAATTACGAAAATGAGTTTTGGGGTTATGGGAGTGTATTCTTGCGATTTTTCATATCAAAATTAATGTATCTTCATCCAAAAGTGACTTTTTTAAGCTATTAAATCTGACGTATCTGCATGCGCAAAGAAATAGTACCACCAATACATTTACTTCGTTCACTACCTTATCACGAAAGATTGAAAAGACTGAATCTCTCCACATTGGAGACGAGGAGATTAAGAGGTGATTTAATTGAAGTATTCAAAATAATAAATAATAATCATTATTCATGTGAAATGACCAACCTCATTATGTTCAATGAGAACCCTCATCTAAGAGGTCATACTCTTACGACTCCGAAAAGAAAAATCAAATAAGATTGTTAGAGATTCATTATTTTCAAATAGAGTGGTTGAAGTTTGGAATAGTCATATGTATACATTAATAGTTAATAATGAAGTGACGTAACTACTAAAGTATTCATTTTTTTTAAATTTTTCCTTAGAATTATCAAAACACAATAGAAAATAACCTCATGCACTTAAGTTTAAATAAATCAGTAATATATGAAGAAAAACACAAATTTAAAATAAAACTTTCAAGTCCATTTATCTCGATATTGTTGTTTTGTCAGTCACGTTGAGTGGGCTTAGGACGGCAGTATATACATATGTACATATGTAGGTATATCAAAATAAATGGTACTCACGTACTGTTTCTAAGGATTAGCTAATTTTTCCAACGCCTTTAACAATAATATGTACAACCTGAGCATTTGCGACAAGTACTGATTTAAACGTCGCTATTTTATTAATACATTGTTACAGGTGGCATAAAAGCTGAAAACATTCACATAGTTGGTCACAGTCTGGGTTCGCACATTGCCGGATTTGCCGGAAAAACTTTCCACGAATTAACCGGACAAACGATCGGACACATAACCGGATTGGATCCAGCGGGTCCCTGCTTCTTCCAGGAGAAGACCGATCTCAAATTGAAAAAATCTGACGCCGATTTCGTCGATATAATTCACACAGATGCTGGAGTTCTGGGTTTGGTCGATCCCATAGGTGAGTTTAGGGATTCACCGAAGATTTATCGCAGATAAATAAAGGATGATGATTTAGTTAAGTTTGAGAAAGACCGATGTGATTCAATTAATTAGTTGTTCTTTAGTAATCGCATCATCCTCTGGGATCAATTTGATTTTGCGACCAATCATCCGCGTTAAGTCTTCTGGGTACCGAGCTTAAGCGCTTTTGGCTAAATACTACTGATGTATTTTTAGGTATAAAACCTTTTTATTTTGTGATTCATAGGTCATGTGGACTTTTATCCAAACGATGGCGAAAAACAACCAGGTTGTGCAATTCCACCTTGCAGTCACAGTAGAGCTTGGGCTTTGTACAGTGCTTCAGTCGAAGCCGAAGACAGATTTCCAGCTGTAAAATGCGTCAGTTGGGACGTTTTCTTATCTGAATCTTGCGATAAAAGCGAGAAGGCTTTTATGGGATATGGTGTAGATAAGACCATAAGGGAAAAGTACTATTTGAAGACCAAAGGAAAAGCTCCGTTTGGATTCGGAGGACCAGCTGAAGTTACGACTACAAGTAAACCGCTATTTTACCGCACGTTCGGTTAATCTACGAAGATGCAAGTCTATTATCTTCAATGGTAGCTAATTTTATATTTAATTTTTTTATACTGAATAAACTTGACTGAAATAAATTTAATCAATAGACAAGAAATTTATTCGTTTTTATTATATAATATTAAATTTATTGTTGTTAAAATAAAGTACTCAGTCTGCAACAATCGTATACTGAGTGGAGGTCGAATCGATTTCAAGTATTTAATATAACAGTTTAATAATATGGAATTGATGACGCATTATTTGCATGTAACTAAGTGTATAAAACGGAGAGTAACTACTGGTAAATAAATCGCAGTTGCATATTTACATATATTACGGTGATAATAGTAACTGCAGCTATTTCTGTCTATCAATAATAAAAATGGAACCGAATAAGTTTATTGGATATATTTTTATAAACGACCACAATATTACATACAGTTTGTATTTTATATTAATTGTCAATATATTATACTAGTGTAAGCCCGTTGAATGTCAACGAATGTTTGTGTGGTGAGTATATGTGTATTTAATAGTTTTTATAGTTGTTGCATAGATGGCGCGTTATAATACAACACGTAACAATTTAGCAAAGACGCGAGCCTATTAAGATATTATATCAGTGCTCGAAATGGAAATTTTCACGAATGGGAGCGCTCGATAATTTTCAAAAAATATCAAACGACTTTTTTTTTTAACTTAATGTATGTACATAGATACCTATACATATGTATATACTAGTGTAAGCCCGTTGAATATCAACGCCCGCTGAATTTTAAATATCGTAAAGCGCTTTTTTTTTAGAAATCTCCACTAATTGATCGAAAAAAAAAAAAAAAAATAGTTTTTATCGCGCCAACCATGTATTATAGCAATCCCCACTAATTGAATGCTATCGATACCCACTCAAAAACAATTTTTTTTTACTTTACTATTTATACGTATAATAATTATTAATTATTATATATATAATAATAATAATTTTTTAAGTGATTTTGTAAAAATCAAAAAACAAAAAAAAATAACAGTTTCTATAGTGTCATCTATGTATTATTAGCAGAATCACGATCCATTTTGTAGGTAAATGGATCGTGACAATATGTTTAAAAAAAGCAGCCAACCGACAACTGGTTTTAGCAGATTGGTCTAACGACGTTCTTCCCGAGCCTGAGGTCGTGGGTTCGAACCCCAGTCGTGCTGGTAGTTTTTTAATTATTTTTCCTCAGCGAGCGTTATCAGCAGACAGACAGACGGATTTCGGCTATTATATGTATATATTCATCGAAATGCAAAATCTTATCGAGATTAATACCGTTTAATGTCTGTAAGTCAACTTCAACAGGTACATCTGAAAATGGTCTCTGATTTTTTACATTCTATACACTGTTCTGAAAACTCTTTCAGTCGTTAAAATATGAGCCTTCTGACTGTTTTGTACAAATTTATCGATTTCATTATTATTGGCCGATTTTATTATATTCAACGATTTTATATGGGCGTCAGAAATTTTATTAATTAGTATAATGGTAGCGGTACAGCTGCTTTAGAAATTTCGTTAAAATAAGAAAGCCGACAATTCAAAGAAAGATATCGTAAATTATCGAGAGAGGCCCGTTGCAGTTCAACCATAGTGTGACAGACAGTGCCGAGCATAAAGCAATAAAACTTTTTGCGCATAACCGACCAAAATAAATAGAATCTAAAAACCCTCGAATTCTAAATAGTATCTTCAAGTAACACACGTGCATCCTGCTTTTTCAAAACATAATAATATTTTAAATAGCTTTTGGCTACAGATAAGATGCCTTTGTCGGAATTCCAGTCAAAGGTTGTGATTTAGGAGTCACAAATGTAAAAAAAATTCACCTTCTAACATTTTTCGGCAATAATTATTGAAAGAGCACGGAAATTTTGGTTTTTTACGAAAGGGAGCGCTAAATTTACAGATTTCACGAAAGGGTACGCTACGTTTTCAAATTTCACGAAAGGGAACGCCCGCTCCCTGCCGCTCCCGCTGAATTCGAGCACTGTATTATATAGTGAAATTGTAGCAGGTCCGTTATTATCTAGTTTGGATCACAGCGTAAGCGCTCACTGCCCGAACTGGTGATACCGGGTTCACGTCCCACTCGCGTGACGTTCTGGTTTTTTTTCTAATTATTTACCGAGGCGAGCGTTATCAGCAGACAGACACACACACAGACAGATGGAATAGGGCTATTATATGTATTACATATGAAAGTGAAATCTGCGTACTCAACCTATGCACGTTGGTCACACAGAGCGAGAGCGAGCTAGCGGCGCCAGCTGTCGGTTTATGTATGATACTAGTACTAGTACGATACTAGTATGCATCATAAAGGGACACTATTGCATATTACGGCTGTCAGTATATTAAATGGTACTAAAAAGAACTGGGTGGTTTTAAAAAGAGACCGATATAAATCGCGTTGGTGCGAATCAACGACGATAGAGGGCGTCAGTTTGACGCAGCGATTTTGCCAAGGTGTGTGAGCGCCTAAAGTATTTGTCAAAAATTAATGAACGTTTATCGTTTTTACTGGATGTTTGATACTGACCAAATAAATGGAAAGGTACAGTTTTTGATTCGCAATGCTTCCTTGCTGTTTTAAGGCCCCCACAAACCTGAGCTGACGTTGATTCGCACCAATGCGAATTATATCGTTGCGAATGGGACGACGATAGGGGCGTCAGTTTGACGCAGCGATACCGCTCCGGTTTGTGAGGGCCTTAAAACAGACTATCGTGCAAACAATGACTAGAATTACGCACGTCATCGAATAATTTCTACATAAACGTTGTAAAATCAATGTTTACTATCTACAATTTCTGTAGATGTCTCCGTAGCGGTAAGTATTCAAACATTATGTATAATTACGCCATTATATGATGATTTTGTACAATTTACACGTGATCTCAACGCGTACATACATACATATAGAGAGCTCAGATTTGTTCTCAGAATTGTTAAACCTTTCTGTGCAACAGGTTGCACAATGAAAGCATATGTTTTGTGTACTGCAGTGCTAGTTTTGAACACTATATCAACTACTAATTTGAAAACGTACGCATTGGATGATGTTTGGAACACTGAACTACCTGCTGGAAACATATTCTATAGGGCCTTAATGGCTTCTCTGTGGAAAAATTGTAAGTCATTCAACCACCTACATATCTAAACATTGAGCTTTGATGTTGAATTTGATATATTTATTGTAAAGGTACTGCTTATAAGAATCACTTGGGTCTAGAGCTGAACATAACTGCCAAATCTCACACTTCAATGTTGACCTTGGAACTTTGGCACAAAGTTAAAGTACCACACATGGACAATATGGTTTCTAAAGAGCCGTTTTTGATTACGAAAGAAGTTTTCGGAATGCTTGGTGCAAGGAAAATACTTTTGCACTCTCCCCACTACAAAAACGATCTTCCCATGACTATCTTCATCCACGGTTTTCGCTCGAATTCAGAAAGTGACGCACCCAGGAACGTTGCAAGCATTTTGGTAGCACGTGGGGATAGGAACGTTCTCGTTTTGGACTCTAGCAGACTCATATCAGTGGCTTACGTCAGATCGACCCATTACAGTTACTTCATTGGAAATGAGCTTGGAAAGCTCTTATCTTCACTTTATAACGGTTAGCTGTGATTTTACTTCGTTTTTAATTGAAGCACATTGATGTGAAATCAAATTTTAGATGGAATCAAGCCTGGAGACGTTCACGTTATTGGACATAGTTTGGGCGCTCAAATAGCTGGATTTACAGGTAAGACTTTTAGTGCTTTGACTGGTGTTAAAATAGCGAGGATTACAGCTTTGGATCCAGCTGGACCATGTTTCTCGGATGTAAGTCCCGACTTGAGGCTTAACAGGGATGATGCTGATTTTATAGATGTCATACATACCAATGCTGGAGCTTACGGATATTTTGATCCAATAGGTTAGTTTGATTCTCCATGTTTTAGATACAGCATAGTGTAGACCTCATTTTAGAAGTCATTTGGTTTGTAGGTGATGCTGATTTCTATCCGAATAGTGGCGAAGAACAGCCTGGTTGTCCGTTGTCTTCTTGCAGTCATGAAAGGTCTTGGCAGTTGTATGTTGAGTCTGTGACGAATCCGGATGCATTTCCAGCTGTCATGTGTGACAGTTGGAAAAGTTTCAATTTAGGAAAGTGTGATCGAAATGCTGTTGTTCGTATGGGATTCCCCGTTGAAATAAAGGTCAAGGGTACGTATTATCTTCGAACTGGAGCCAGTCCACCGTACGGATTGGGACCCAAAGGAAACGAAATGTCACGTTCCGTTATCAATTTTGTCAAGAGTGTACTCAAAACGATACATATGTAAATAATAATAAAATTTGAATTGAATTACTGTGTAAATTATTTTAAGTCCTTTACACCATTTTGAATGAGTGAACTTGGTTCTAATAAGGATTATTCTATGTTTTGATCGAATTGAGTTGATCAGAATTATATAACACTAGTGTAAGCCCGTTGAATAACAACGAAGCGGTTTCTCATCACCCGTACTGTGAGTGTTTTTGTGGTTGTACATACATATATGTACATATGTGTATTTAATAATTTTTGTATACATGGAGCTTTATAATACAACAACGTAACAATTTAGCAAAGTTGCGAACCTACTAAGGATTTACATGTTCAAATATAGGAGATCTCGCATTATTGGCGTTGGATCATGGCGTAAGCGCTCATTGTTCCGAATTGGTGATCTCGGGCTCAAATCCCACTTGCGCGACGTTCTGGTTTTTTAATTATTTATCTATATATATATATATATATACATATTATACAATACATAATAGCCTAGTAGTAGTCGGTCTGTCGGTTAGGACCGCTCGAACTTGGGAAAAGAAAGTATCAGGTCGTAGAGGTCAGTTCGCTGTAGGCCGCCTAGTATAAAAAATATGTTGAATGAATTGGATGAATGTAAATTAAACCTTAAAAGTGTGCATGTTAGTATATATTTTTAAATTAGATAAGAATTTATTACCAAAATATTTCGATAAATATTTAATAAGAGGGTATAATAATATACATAGTCATAGGGATAAGAATAAGTTAATAGTTAGGAATTTAAAATTAAGTAGATCCAGGAGAAGTATCTTGTACAGGGGTGTTGTTGAATATACATAATGTCCTGCCATAAGTTATTTATTTATTTATTTGAATAAAGTAGCTTAAAAAGCTAATTACAAACAAAAAGTATCTTAAAGCTAAAATTACAAAATATCTATTAGTACCTGTACAGAGGTGCCGTTTTAAGGCTGCCAGGAATTTGTCAACTTGATTTATTTGTCTCATACTATCTGGCAGTCCATTATATTCAACCACACCCCTGTACAAGATACTTCTCCTAGATCTACTAAATATTTTAAATTCTTAACTATTAACTTATTCTTACCCCTAGTTTTTTAACTATGTATATTAAATCCCCTTATGAAATAGTTATCAAAATACTTTGGTAACAGACTCTTATCTAACTTAAAAATATATACTAACATGCACACTTTTAACGTTTCACTTACATTCATCCAATTCAATTCTTTCAACATATTTCTTACACTAGTTAATCTAAGTTCTCAGAAATATAAATAAAATTGATAGATTCTTGGCAGCCTTAAAACAGCACCTATGTACATACATGTGCTATCAGATAATACGTTTATTTTGTAACTGTAGCTTTAAGTAATACAGTCACCTAGCGCCAGCTTAGAGCAATATTACACTGAGCAACCACACCAACAACCAGATTTTTTTTGACGGTGGCGAGCATCTTATTACATTGCACCACTTTTTCTGCTCATCTCATAATCTTCATACAAAAAAAAAAGGTCTAGGAAGCTATACGAAAACTAGGTACTCTATGTAGTAGTATGTAGACGTAGACAATATGTAAAATTCAACCTCTCATATTTCTTTCTGAATTTCATTGTTTTCGAAACAATTGCGTTGACGTTGCGTTGCGTTGCGTTGACAATTGAGTACGACGATGCAAAAAAAGGTCAGAAAAGGGTTTTTGGTGAAGGTTTTTTTCGTCGAACATTGACTTCCAAGAAATTTTTATGCAACAGAGAATCGCATCGTCTAATACGTAGCATTGGAACCTGTATATCTATGTGGTCGTCGAGGTTCAAAAAAAAATCTGGTGTTCCGTTTGGTTGCTCAGTGTAATTAGGTCTTACAGCACTAGACACGATCAGCCCCACTATCCTTGCAATGAACTATTTAAAAAATTAGATTAGTCCGATCGTACGACCCTTACTGCAGTTACTGCAGTTTGCGAATAACCGATCTTTGATGACGTCACGCGAAGAGTTCGTGTATGTAAATATGTATGTGTTTTTTTTTTGTATTATTTTTTTTCTATAGAATGTCTTTTAATACCTCCACGGCGAATAATATTCAAATGGCGACATAAGGCGCCAGGGCAAAGAGTTAGGAAAGGCAAGGTCCCTCCCCAAAACCACCCCATCCCTAGTTCGTTTCTTTGCCTAGAGGTGTGGGGGGGAGTTCGAGTGCCAGAGTGCTGGCACCGGGTGCGCTGATGATGGAGCCCAAGTCTGGAGGTGAAAGGAGAAAGGGGGTGTGAGGAGATTAGGGGGGTTGATGGGGATGAGGGTGGTTTGGTTTGAGTCCTCAGGCAACAGATGTGGCACGCGGGTCCCGCGTGCCGCTAATGTCCGACAGTTAAAACAGTTCACCGACGCCGATACATTTTTCACGACGCGTCGCCAACTTTCTGAATATCACGCGAAATGTACAGGATGATTCATGGCTTGCATGTAAAGTGCAATTGGGCAGGTCGTTTGGAGAGCGAAAAGTCACACGAACAACCTGTCTAGACTCTGGCGATTCATCGTTATCGATCTATAGAGATTTTAGCATACCATACATATATGTACACAAAGGCTTCCAACTCGGTCGGTTTGTCCGTTGGTGCGTCCGGAATGCTTGAAAATTTGCCCGTTCCTGATACCGTTTCCGATCCCGAAAAATCCCGATCCCGTTTCCGTCCCCGTTCCTAGTACGTTTTCTGACGCGTGAGCAGGCCCGTTCCCGATCCCGTTCCCGTTCCAGATCCCGTTCCCGTTCCTAGTACGTTATCTGACGCATGAGCAGGCCCGTTCACGTTTTTTCCCGATTTTTTTTCACAGGAACCATCCCCGGCATGATCACAATAAGTCCTGAAAGTTTCATCGCGATCGGTTGAGTGGTTTAGGAGCCTATAAGAGATAGACAGACATTGATTTTTATATATATACGGTGAGCGACACAAAAACCTACGCACTAAGATTTTTGGGCGAACAAAAACCTGCTGAAAACAATAAAGTACCCCAACCGGCTTCTACACAATGGTTCTGCGCACCCTTGGTACAAAAACACACAAAACAAATGGTCAATTTTGCATGTAGTTGACCGTAAAACTTCATCCGAGTTCGTCTTGTTAAAATCAAATCGAAAAATGTCGTCATCGCTCTAAATGTCGATCGAAGTAAAAACTGTGATTTTTACTCTTAGGAAAGAAAATATTTCAAACAGAGAAATTGATCGAAGAATAGGGTTTAGTGAGGGTACTGTGAGGAGGTTTTTAATTAATTATAATGAAACAGGACGAAGTACGAGGCCTGCAGGAAGCGGAAAGACGAAAAAACTATCAACTGCAGCAGATCGACTCATAAAACATACCGTTTTGCAATATCGTTTTACTTCTGCTTCACAAATTAGAGACGAGGTCTATGCTTCGACGTCCACAGCAGTAAGTACGCATACTATTCAAAGGAGACTGAATAAAGTTGGATTTCAAGCGATGAAACCAGTCAAAAAGCCGCTGTTGACTGTTCAAATGAATAAGAAAAGACTGGAGTAGGCTAAAGAAAGGAAAATTTGGACATCGGAGGATTCGTACAAAGTGGTATTCTCATCTGAATCAAAATTTAACCTGTTTGGCTATGATGGGAAGACTACAGTACGCCGTAGAAGTCGAGAGCGTTTTGAGGAAGACTGCGTATTACCAACAGTTAAGCATTCCCCGTATATAATTATATGGGAATGCATGACAAGGTACGGATTGAGGTCTTTGGAGGTTGTCCAAGAGTCAATGAATGCAGCACAATATCAAGAAACTATTTTGAAAAATTTTCTACTCACTATAGAAGGACTAACGTAATACGTCTCCGAACCGATTTTTCAAGACGATTCAGCACCTTGTCATCGAGCTCGTTCTGTAAGTTACTAACCTATTTTCATATCTCCAATTTGTTTTTTTATGTAGTAAATATCATCGACATGTTTTAGATCACCAGTTATAAGGAAAGTTTAGCGATTAAATCCCTCATCTGGCCTGGGAACAGTCCTGACCTAAACATAATAGAAAGTTTATGGTCGATTTTGAAAAGGAATGTCATGAAATATAATTCAAAAAACGCTTCGGGACCTAGAAAAAAAGGATTTGTTAATAATTCATAGAGAATGCATGGAATAACGACATCACACTAAATGTTATACAGAATTTGTATGACTATGCCAAGAAGAATTTTATCGGTTATTAAGAATAGGGGAGGAATAACCACATATTAGTTACATATATTAAAATGAACATTAAGAATAAACTATTATATAACAAATTTATGTCGTTAAAATTATGTTAAATTAAATAAAAACGCTAAAATCTCCCAAAAAAAAAAAATACATTTTTCACACCTTTTGTCCATTTTTCAAAATATATTCAATATCTAAATAAATACATTGGTATAATTCACAATGTGTCTTGTTTTATTATCTTAACGATCCTAGTCATAATTTAACACGTTTTTATTTTAAAAATATTGCTGCAAATTGAAATGAAATGAGATTATTCGAAAATTTTTAAGTGCGTAGGTTTTTGTGTCGCTCACTGTATGTACATAGATATGTAGATAAAAAAAAATAGAAAACAATTATTCTAAAAACTTAAAACACATATGTATCTACATGAAAAAAAAACATGGGTGTGTACGTGTACAATAATTCGATAGCCCGTGCATGGTATTGTTATTAATAATAACAATATCTACCATAAATATAATAGCCCAATTCGCCAATTCGCGCGGCGCCAGCCTGCAGTGCGAGAAAAAGAGCTAATAAATTGGCTCAAATCGCGCGTTAAAACCTAATATACGCTTCACGAGCTATCAAACGTGACACGGGCATTACTGTACTGTACACCATTGCCTAACAACGGGTCGCAATGTCAGACACACAACTGTCTCTCTCTGTGTGTGTGTGTGTGTGTGTGTGTGTGTGTCTGTCTGTCTGCTGATAACGCTTGCCTCAGTAAATGATTAAAAAACCAGAACGTCGCACGAGTGGAATTTGAACCCGATATCAGTGATTCGGAACAGAGCGCTTACGCGGTGAGCCAAACCAGATGATGCGAGATCACGTATAAAACGCCGTCTATACAACAACTATAAAAAACTATAAAATTTAATATTATTCTTCAGTACGGGCGATGAGAAACCGCTCCGTTGATATTCAACGGGCTTACACTAGTTATACAGTGTAACAAGTCCAATTCCGTCTGTCTGTCCGTTTGCTGATAACGCTCGCCCCGGTAAAGGCTGAAATAAACACGAACGTCGCGAGTGGGATTTGAACCCGCGATCATCCGATTGTGTGAGTTAGCGCTAACGCGTTCACCCAACACCGGTGATGGGAGGCCTCCTATAATTTGAAAATATTAATCCTTAGCAGGTTCGCGACTTATAACTTTAATATACCAATACGTACTTAAAACCACGTCGATAGTCGGTTTACTTTAATACCACCGTTGTCTTTTTTAAGTGTCCCCGATTTCAATCGACACACTTTTGTCTCGTCGAAATTCCACAGGAAAGAGGGGGGTGTAAGCATTTGGTTTAGGGGTGTCTCGTGATGTCGCTAGCAGTTTGAGATGTGGTGCCAAACATAGTTTTTGTAATTAAACTGTCAAACGCACCGTTTCTATTAATTAAGCTGTCGCGTGCAAAATATTCTTAAATTCGAACCGTCACGAGTCGCGAGACTAACCAACACCACTACACCCCAACAACAACAACAACAACAACAACAACAACAACAGCCAACCGGTAAAATGGTGGGCAAATTAACCCCGCGCTCGATCTAATACAACTTTCAAAACGTGTCGGTGACAGCCCTGAAAACGCACCCTGGCTGACGGAAGAAGATGCTAAAAATCAACAATCGAAACACTCAGAGATGCCCCAATTCGTAATGTTTCGATTCCATGACGACATAGTTATAGTTGCATGCAACTCAGTAGATTTACAAAATAGGTTAATAGAATTAAGTAACGAAAGTAGGAAAGTAGGCTTAAAAATTAATTTTAATAAAACTAAAATTATGTATAATGAATTTTGCACGCAAAACGTAGTCACAGTAGATAATCATATTGTAGAGATAGTTGATAGTTATTTATGCCTAGGGCAGTTGGTGAATATGACTGGATGTAAAGAAGAAGAAATAAAACGAAGAATGAAACTAGGATGGAGTGCTTTTGGAAGAATAAACATAGTTTTTAAATCCAACATTCCGCTATGCTTAAAAAATAAGGCATACGACCAATGCGTACTGCCAGTTATGACGTGTGGATGTGAAACTTGGACGCTAAATTCAATAATGCTACGTAAGATCTAGTGCACACAGAGAAGCATGAAAAGATGTATGCTCGGTATAACGAGAAGAGATCGTAAGAGGAATACATGGATAAGAAGTGTGACCAAAGTGGCGGATATAGCAGTACGGGTGAAAAAGTTGAAATGGCAATGGGCTGGACACATAGCGAGAAGAATGGATAGACGCGAGAAGTACTGGAATGGTATCCGAGAGGATGTGAAAGAAAGCAAGGTAGACCGAGTGGAAGATGGGCTGATGAATTGAGAAGAATGTGTGGAGTCAAGTGGATGCAGATTGCTCGAGACAGATAGGAATGGAAGAGGATTGGAGAGGCCTTCATCCAGGGCTGTCTTAACAACATTGTAGGCTCTGGGTAAAGCAGTGCAACAAGCTGTCCATCACAATATGCTTGTCATGTGAATTCAACCTCAAATTGCTCATCAATTGTTAAAAAGACCTATGCTAAAAATGCTGAAATGGCAAGACTGAAACTAACAGAATACTGAAATATTAAAATGGAAGGAGTTAGACTCAGTGGCGGCTCGTGGTTAAAATAGTTGCTGTGGTAGATTGGAGAGGCCTTCATCCAGCAGTGGATGGTGAACGGCTGAAAATGATGATGATGATGAAGGACCAATGTCAAATTGTGTAGAGTCAAAACGCAAACAGATTTAAGCACACATACATACATACATCATTCGACATTATAAAAATGGTATAAAGTATAGGAATTTCAGTATACAGTTTCTTAACAGTTGATATTGGAATAGCTTTCCAACTTTCAATACAAATGTATAATATTTTAACACATACGTACGTGTAGTATCAAGCTTTCGGTGCGTATGGAAGAAGAGGTGGTTTAATTTAAACTGCTTTTGGGATACTTAATAGCTTAATAAAGATAGACATTTAAAGGCTCTTGAGAGATGTGGGGTTTTAACCATACAAATGAATTGTGAAAAATTGCTCTTTTCTAGCCCAGTGGGTAGTTAAATCACACATCTACATTGTGTGTCGATAACAGAAGTCTAACTTTAAATATAACTCCACAAATGGCAGTGCAAGTTTCGAGTTGCACAACTATGTATAGTTAAGGCGCTCACACACCTGAGCGGTATTGCTTGCTAAGTTTGACGCAGCTTTGTATGTATACCGCAGCGATTTCGCACAAGGTGTGTGAGCGCCTAAAGTATTTGTCAAAAATCACTGAACGTTTATTGTTTTTTCCTGGATGTTTGATACTCAAAATACTGACCAAATAAATGGAAAGTTGCAGTTTTGCAACAGTAAGTATTTAAACATTTTGTATAATGACGCCATTACATGATGATTTTGTACAATAATTTACACGTGATTTCAACACGTACATACATACATACATACACATAGAGCTCAGATTGACGCAGTGATATCGCTTAAGTTTGTGAGGGCCTTTACCGAAATCGCTGCGTCAAACTTTCACCGATATAATTCGCAATGGTGCGAATCTACGACGATATAGGGCGTCAGTTTGACGCAGCGATTTAGCTAAGGTGTGTGAGCGTCTACTAAAATTAACAAACCTAATTAAAATATGTACAGGGGTGCGATAAGGTCAAACTTAATAAACGAAAGACAATTATACAATCGACTTACGGATCTCCCAAAGCTCTCTTTGTGGGTGTCGGAGATGTCGGAGCACCCAAAAATATATCGGCCGGTTCTGAGGAACCGGGCTCCAGGGCTACCACTTCGTGAGATCGCACGTACTGCAACGGAGCCTGAAAAAACAGAATAATAATTTATTTTTTTTTAACTAGGTATTGCTTTAGGGATATTACAATATTATGAATATACCAAATATTTAAAAGGCCGAAAAAAAAAAAAAAATCAAATTTCGCTCAAGAGTCATCCGCCACTTCCGGTTGGCGGATGTTGACCAAAATCATAATACAATGGAACCCCTATGCATCGTTTATTATTAAGGGACCGTAAAAAAAAAAAAAAACGATGTATGCAGAAAAACGACTTATACGATAAAGTCTCAAACCCGTAAAAAAATAAAAAAACATGTTTTGTAAAATTAAAAAAAAAAACTAATAAAATCATCAGAAATACACGTATGTACATAATAATCATCAGAACATTTCTTTTTTTACAAAGAAGTCTTTCATAGTGAGTTGCCTCTTTGTAGTCTTGCATTTTAATTCAAATAATGACCTCTCAAATTCGCTCACTTTTTTTTCAACAGATTCGTCTATCTCATATGAATACAAAAATGATTTCACTTCACTTCATTGGCTGCATTACATAATGACTCGATTGTCTTCGAGAAAACCATAAAAATGTTTGTGATCATCGATGCCTTCTTGTTCGCGTGGTATTTTACGTTGTGTTTTAATGTTTTTAAAATAAGGGCGCAAGTAGGTATCAGGTACAAATTCGGAAACAGTAGAGTAAACAAAAAAAAAAAGGTACTTGTACCGTTTTTTTTTTTGAAATGTCAGGCACAACTACATACCTGCTTCCACCACTTTGGTGTGGATTGCAATCTACAGTGTAATTGTTTAGAAATTTCGAGAAAAAATGGGGTGCTTCCGACTTTTGGTCAAGACTGGGTTCTCGCACGTGTGATAAAGAAAAAAAAATCATGGTAAAATTTGTGATGGGACCGTTGTACATATTTAGACGATTGATATAGGAGAACGATGCAAGCGAGATTATCTAACACTGTTCTTATGGGTGTTTGGCCAGGACTATGAAAAAATAGCGATGTATGCGAAAAAACAATGCATGCGAGAACGATATAAGGGGGTTCCACTGTATATCTTACACCTTACGTGAAAATAATAGATATGAAATTTCAACTCGATAGACTTGATAGTTTCGGAGAATAAGTTAATGTTAAAAAGTACACCGCCACACAGTCATACAGAAATTTTCCAGAAATCAGGGGATGATGATACCCGATACAAATCAGTCAAATTTTCAATGTCGAATTTTCGCACGATCGCAATACTTTATCCGATTAGGATAAAGTGAAAAACTTAAGAAACGTCTCGAAACAAGTCGACCGAACCGAAAAGCTTTCATATCGTTGCACAGTGGTCTTAGGTATCGACACGTGTGGCCAAATTTATTCGGTTCGGTTTAAATTGTTTTCTTCGGCGTATCGGCGCGCACGGATGGGGGGGGGGGGTTGGTTTCATGGGGTTGAAATGGGTTGGGTTTGGAAATGGGGAGTTGAAGGGGGCGTCGCCACGCCATCTGGTGCCTCTCTTCGACGCCACCTGCGGCTATGGGGGCCCGATGAGGGAGTGGGTGGTTCGTTCAGATTAAAATTTGTACCGACACCCCCATCTCCTCATCCTCCCCATTCACCCCCAAGAGCTCCCGGACAGCTGTTACTTTAACCGCGGCGCCCCTCCCCCCCCCCTTTCTCATTCCCTTCTGGCGAGGACGAACAGGGATGTGAGAGCGAAATGGGAGAAGTGTTGATAAGTTCAAATGTGGCGGGGCGTTCGATCGATCAAAGTTGTCGGCGCCGGGGAGCGCCTGGTAGTCCGTTGTGGTATTTAAAAATAGTAGTCCAAAGTACGCCCACCAGTGACGGTAAAATTCCCAGAGGTGTGGCTTGCTACAGTGCTAGAAAAGGGCAGAGTTAAATATTACTAAACGCGCGCTCTCTGCAATTTTCTATTTATGACAGCCATAGATGTAGAATAACATAGATTGGCCTTAGCGCCCGAAAAATGACATACAAAAAGGGCATGCAAAAATGCATGCCTTGACTTTTTTTTTGTGAGAATTCCCCGCACTTTAGACCCCCCGCACGCCCCCCCCGTGACTTCTGACGCTTTGACGCTGCTCCAAGTTATCGTCCTCAAACCACTGCTATAGAACGATTCGTTTCATCTGTGTATGATTACGAAGAATGACACGGACTACCCATAGTGCAAACTAGCTCACTAGGTTAAAGTGCAAGTCTCTTGTGCGAATATCGTCATTGGCAAGATTTGGTGCCAAAAACAGTCACAGTAGATAATCATATTTATACCTAGGACAATCGGTGAATATGACTGGATGTACATAAAGAAGAAGAAATAAAGCGAAGACTGAAACTAGGATGGAGTGCTTTTAGAAGAATGAACACAGTTTTTAAATCCAACATTCCGCTATGCTTAAAAAAAGAGTCATACACGACCAATGCGTACTGCCAGTTATGACGTATGGATGTGAAACGTGGATGCTAAATTCAAGAATGTTACGTAAGATCCAGTGCACACATAGAAGCGTGGAAAGATGTATGCTCGGTATAACGAGAGGAGATCACAAGAGGAATACATTGGTATGAAGCGTGACCAAGGTGGCAGATGTAGCAGAACGTGTAAAAAAGTGGACACAGATGAACGCATACTGGAATGGTATCCAAGAGGATGTTAAAGAAAGCAAGGTAGACCGAGTGGAAGATGGGTTGATGAATTGAGAAGAATGTGTAGAGTCAAATGGATGCATATTGCTCAAGACAGTCAGGAATGGAATAGGATTGGAGAGGTCTTCATCCAGCAGTGGATGGTGAACGGCTGAAAATGATGAAATAGTTAAAGAAATACGACAGTAACCAGCTCTACCCTTTTCTAACATTGTAGCAAGCTCTGCCTCTTTTTTTGGTTACCGGTGGTGTACTTTGCATTAGTCACGCGATAGCTTAGCAGTATTGGGCTCATGAACTGGTGCATGGTTCGATTTCTAACTTGGTCGAAAGAATACTGTTACTATCGATGCTGGCAAGATTTGGATGTTTTAATTTAATTTGTTGTAGTCTTTTTGTTATTGTTTCTAATTGTTTTATTTTTTTACCCTCCCCCCCCCATATGACACGAAAGCGGGAAACCACTGGAAACCATCTTTCCTTTGACACTTCACTAGGACAGACTATAAAACTGTCAGTCTACTAAAACTAAAGTTTGCAATTTATATGACCGTCCCTTATATATGTTTGTACATATAATAATTAATTCCAAACAATGTGACAGCCCTGTTTTGCGAACGCTATAAAAGCAGGGAATATGTAAACAGCGGTGACACAACCTTTCAATCCTGTCGTCATACGGTGACATTTTTCCTCTTCATTCCTTCACCCTTCTACTACTTATTTCGGAATGACGCAAATCTAGACCGATATCAAAATATGTGAATACTAATTTATCGAGGGATTATATACCTACGCACATGACAGCTGTCACTTTTGTAAATTTTACGTAACACTATGATAAAATTAAATCGAACTTCAGGTAAAGTGGCGCTAATTTTATCGTAAAATGTCATATGGTCAAAATCCGAATTAGTTGCACGAATGAGTTGAAAGCTCTCCCCCCCTTTTTAGGGTAGAAAGTGGTCTTATTTTATTATAGAAAGAGGGAGGGGGTTTGTGGTTTTACCAAATCGACCGGAAATAAGGGTTGATCAATCCCCCACGACGACAGGATTACAACTCTACATCGCTATATTGTCGTTTCCGTGCACCTGTTCAAACAACCATTATTTCCTATATAGACATTTGATACAACGTATGTACTTATTGATATTGTCACTGTAAAATCTGCTCACCCGCTAGTAAAACGATTGATATGAAATGCATGAGTGAGATGTGGTGAGCGGCGCCAGCTATCGGTGTGAACCGGAGAGTTGGGCAGTTACACTACATATAATAGCCTTAGTACCGAGGCGTCGCCATTTCGATCGACAGCACGCCATACACGCTACATCGCACCATACACTATCATCGCATACGCTTCAGGACAAAACACAAAGCCCAAGACGCAATAGCAGGTTAACATACATATGTACATGAGTACATAAGAAAAATGGATATGTGTGGTAATTTTTGGTTGGTTTAAGTTTAAAAAAAATTGCGATCTTACAATTTTTTTCAAGGTCAAAACGAACAATCGTGTTTAACTCTTTGAATTCGTATGTCGAGCATAGCTCGACATTTATTTTGACTTCATTTTTTAGATGAAAACTGACTGAAACCACTATTTTTTATTTTGCCAATCGAATTAGCATATCTTGGAGAACAGCTGGTCCAGTTTTGGAATTTTTGTTTGACGCCAGTGATTCTCAAACATTAGCTTTCCAAAAGCGTAATTTCTTTTTAAGTAAAAATGATTACTTGACAGAGGTTAAAAAAAATAATTTTCGTATTATAGATTCTCAAACATTTTCTTTATTTTATGAAGCCTTTAAAATATCCCTGATGCAATTATTTGAAAAAAAAATTTGAGAATGATTGGTTATTTTGGCAACGGTGTGGAGAAGAATTTTCATCATCAATGATAATATGTAAAATCATTATTTATTGAGAAAATAATTTTTTTGTCGAACGTTTTAAAACTTTATGAAGAAAGGTAATCATGATTTTCAAATCAAGTTTAACCTATGTTTAAATTTTGTCTCGTAAAGTTGCTTATCCTGGTCGGACGGTCCAAATCCTCAAATAATTTATTCAAGAAACAAATTTAAAAAAAAATCTAAATCCCCGAAATTATGGTATTTTCAAGTTGGTAAATATGAAATGGATATGTTTCTGTAGAAAAATTTGAGAATGGTTCGAAAGATTCATGTAATGGTTTTTCATCTTATACAATGCCGAGGATATGTGTTTCACGAATTTATAGTTATTTTTGTCCCAAGGGGTTAAAATATTTTATATTTGTAATTGACATTCATCGTTTGGAAATTGAAAAATGTCAAAATTAATTCCAAGTTCAAAGAGTTAATTGAATTATTGAATTAAAAACACATATACATAATTCACCTGGAAAGTCGTTAAATTTATTATATGAAAATGATTGTTAAGTATGAGTGCTTTAAGCTCTATTACTCTTCCATACTGTGTGTTTTTTTTTAATCGATTGACATTAAAATTGAAATAAATTGCAGTGACCTTACACTCTGTATATGTATGTATGTACATATATTGTAAGCGAGTTAATAAGATGGAGTAAAATCGTACAAACTACCAACTTGTTTAGCATTTCTGGCGAGCGTTTGAATTTCTCTTTGAAGTGGTGGCAAAGAAGCTCGCAGAAACGGCAAAACGAACGGTCTCAAAGGGAAGTTAGTGGCTTCTTGGAGCGCCTGCTGGAACTCTTCAACGCTGATCGTGGAACTCTACCAACAACAACAAAAAACAAACCAAATAAATAAACAAACACACAAAAAATAACAACTACTGCGAAAAAATACCCATAGGTACATCCATACATACGTACGTAGTCTATAAGAAAAGTAAATATATTTTATAAAAGAGTTTCGCACTGGAAAAGTTATGGATGCATTTTTTTTTGTCACAATCGACATTGAAATGTATGGAGAAATGAGCATGGAGTACCACAGTGCAGCGCAGTACGTAACTAAAGGTTCGGATTGGCGCTCGACGCCTGTCGCAACTGTGCGTTTACTCACAATGACTTTATACCTAGACTTGTGCAACACCGTTGAATATCAACGGATGTGTGGGTGAGTATATATGTATGTGTATTTAATAGTTTTTATAGTTGTTGCATGGATGGCGCGTTATAATAACAATGTAACAATTTAGCAAAGTGGCGAGCCTATTTTTTATTATATAAATAGTCAAGTTGAAGTCTGCCCATAATCATCTGGTTTGGCTCGCCGCGTAAGCGCTCTGTTCCGAATCAGTGATGCCGGGTTAAAATCCCACTCGCGCGACGTTCTGGTTTTTTAATTATTTACGGCGGCGACTTTATCAGCAGACAGACACACAGACAGAATAGGTCTATTTATTATATATATATATATAATGTGATATCAAAACGTCAGTAATACTCTCCAAAGTGCTTTAAAAGCCTGGGATAGAACAGTTCCAATTTGGTGTTGTTATCACAAAATACCTTAAATGGTCTACTCATATTAACTCCTTAGTAAATAAGTGTTATTCATTTATATATATTATCAAACGTGTCTTTAAGACATTTAGTATCCAGTTGCTGTCAAAAATTTATAAATCGTATATCTATTAGACCTAAACTATGTAGAATTTGCTGTAAATGTTTGGAACCCTAACTTCAAAAAAGACATTTTATGTTTAGAAAGGGTTCAAAGAAGGATAACAAAAATGCCATGGAGTCTCACATCTTTGGAGACGCGAAGATTAAGAGGTGATCTAATAGAAGTCTACTAAATGATAAATAATAAATATAAATGACCAATGAAAAACCTACTTACTTTCAATAAAAACACACATCTCAGAGGGGCTGAAATTATTAAAAGACAAATCGAACAAAATTGTCAGAGACTCTAAAAATCATCTCGATAAGTTTTTGAACACAAATGGATTTTTGTAATCATTCAAATATAAATAATTATGAATTGTATGTACAAGTTATGTCAGACCCCTGGACTCCATCGGCTATGCCACCTGCCCATGTATTTTAAATAAATAAATAAATAAAAAACCGCGTAACATGGCATTAACATAAAACAGGAAGAAACAACGTGTCCACAAAGGAAAAACACTATTCATCGCAATAGCACATTCAATCACAGATCAATCACACTCATATGTAGTTACCACAAGACTGTGCACTAAAGATCTGACTCGATCGCCAACATCCACGTTGATATCGACGGCAAACTGGATGAGGGTCGAGAGAAACCTCTTCAGCCGAGCTGGAGGAGGTCGTCCTCCAGTGCCCAACTCGCCAGCTGGTCCACTGCTGACGACTCCCGCTCCAGGAGACGAAGACCCTGAAGAGTTAACAGGTGTATGAGTATTGGTATGTCAACAGTTTTGGATTTGTGTGTGTGTGTATTATTTAGTCACCTGCGCTTCCATTGTGGTGTGGGCTCCGATGGGGAGCACAACCGCTGGCTGGGGAGCCGTCTGGGGAACGCTCAGCGGCTGCCCCCGGTCCAGGGGATGAGGGACTACGACACCTGTCCTTGGTGTTGTCTGCAAACAACCAAAACCACACCGTTATGCGCTTATCTATTCATCAAAATGTTGGAGCTTAGAGCTGGGTGTCATGTCGTCTAAACTCTACAGGCCAAGTGCACAATAAAATATGAATACAGCAAATAATTAATCAAATTAGAAAGAGTCGTGAGAATACCAATGTATATTCGTTGGGAGGAAGGGGGGGGGGGGATTGAGAAGAAAGAAGTTGGAGGTGTTCTCCTCAAGGCGGTTTATTATTATATACCAGTGTAAGCCCGTTGAATGTCAACGGAGCGTTCTCATCACCCGTACTAAAAAAATATATTAAATTTAATAGTTTTTATAGTTGTTGCATCTATGCAACCAAGCGCCATCTATGGCGCGTTATAATAACAACAACGTAACAATTATAATTAATAGTCATGTTGAAGCCAGCTCTACTATATCATCTGGTATGGCTCACCGCGTAAGCGCTCTGTTCCGAATCGGTGGTACCGGGTTCAAATCGCACTCGTTCCACGTTCTGGTTTTTAAATTATTATTTAAGCGAGGCGAGCGTTATCAGCAGACAGACAGACACACAGACATATGGATTTCGGCTATTATATATGTATATAATTATAGCAGCGGTTGCTTAGTGTGTCGCGAAATATTTAACCCTAATATGTACTCGAAAACTAAAATACATAAAGATATCGTCTGGTGTTCCGAGCTAGCCTACCTAGCTGATATCTTTAATGGGCTTAATTTGTTAAACTCTAGCATGCAAACTCGAAAATAAACAATATTAAATATCAGCCAGGGACAAATTGAATAGTTTTTCCAAAAAAATTGTCTTGAGGATGTCAGCTATACAGAAAGATGATTTATATTCACAATGAAGTTATCGACCGAGTTGGACATACGTACATACATAAATCAAAAGATGAATTTGAAGAAAAGTATAAATGAGCACTTGCAGTGTCTTCATGAAGGTTTAGAGAAGTACTTTCCATTTATTTCAACTAGCTATTAGAATTGAATGGGTTATTTCACCATTTGGAGTATCTTTGTGAACATAATAAAATTTAAACATGGCGTCAGACTAGATTGATGCAAAAAAAGAAGAATTAATCGGGATTTCTTTTGATTCTTTGCTTAAGTCAAAATTTCAAGACATTCCAATAGATGATACCTTTTGGATTTCTCTCGAAAATGATTATCCTGCAATTATGTACATACATATAAGGCGTTGAACATATTACTTTCGTTTTCCATTAATGACAGATATTATATGTACAAGAACGTGAAAGGAATATAATTTTTTTCTAAACTCGCAATTTATATCAATAAAATCTTCGTTGTTTATTTTTTTTAATTTTAAGAAGCTTATGTGAGTGTGTCGCAATGATGGACAGCATTTCTGTGTGTGTCACTGTTATAAAAAGGTTGAGAGCCCCTGTATTACAGTAGCGCAAGAGTGACTATCTGGCTGGCTGCCTGGGTAGCCACGGAACGCTCTCATCCACTCTCGGCAAGTACACATACACTTACGGTACAGGTAGCGCAAATCGCCCGCATTTTTCAACTACCTACTACATTTTGATCTACTAAATACACTATGTATAGGTACGATGACCATATTTTTTTGGAGAAAATAAAGGACATATAAAGAATTGTTTCATAATTAAAAAAAAAGCTGGTTGCCTTATTTGTTTCACTAAAACTAAAGAGCTTTATAACATTTATTATAAAATATTAGCATACAAGTATATAGGATTTTAAACAATCATATTTATTACACATTATTGATATTAAAATGACATTAGTTTTGATATTTTTCACAAGAATGAACTTTTTTTAATAACTCAGGTTTGTGTTTTTAAAATTCATAAAATTGTATACAATTCATATCAAAGTTGCATTTAGTATAAATGCATGCTTCCAATGTGTCTATTTTGAATTGGGTTTTTTTTACTGGTCCACATATTGTTCACTAATGAAAATATTCGTTCAATAGGGGCATTAGATTCGGGGAGACATAAGGAAAATTCAACGATTTTGAAATGAACGTGTTAATCTGTAAAATATTTAAAAATTTCAACCCATCTTTGTGGGCAGAGCTAATCATTTTGTCGCCATTCTTCGATCTTTTCATTGGTGACATAACTTTTAATACACGAAACTTCATCGAATAATTCGCCGTCAAGTATATTTAAGGCCCAGTGACAGGAAATAAACAAATAGCTTTCCCCGATCTTCGCCCACAGAGGAATTTCTCGTAATAGGATCCATTTAAATACTTCCATTTCCACGAAACATTTGCCCAGTTATTTAAATAATCAATACAGGTTTGATAAAATTTATGAATAGCATCTTTAAATATGTTGGCATTAATATTTTTGGCTTTTTCTAAATCTAAAATTACTTTCTTAATATTTATAGGTAAAAACCCTTCATTTTTTCTTTCAATTAACTTTAGCTTCAATTCTTTTAAATACATGGAAGCTTCACACATTGAGATTTCCGGTGATTCAATTTTCAGTATATATTGTTGAAATGTTGAAGCTTGGCTATGAACAAAAAATAACCATTCCTCAGCTAACACATCATTAAAAAAGTTTTTCAAAATCGTGGGACATTGTTCCAATTTCAAAAAGTACGATTTTAGTGGCTTAAATAGTATTAAAATTCTCTCTAAAGCTGGTAGAAGAGTTAGCCATCGTGTTTTGCTGTAACCCAGTAGTTTTTTATATTGAACATCTACTCATTACAAAATTCTTTCAATTTTTCCACTCTGATTGTATAAATGTAAAAATGTGAATAAATTTTTACTAATATCACTTCAATATCTACCGGAAGACAATAAACACCAGTGCTTATGAAGTTATTGGATATGTGGGCAGCACAATTAACACATAGCAGTTTATGGCTACACGATTTTTGCATTTTAAAGAAAACATTATTTTTTTCCTTTTCTCTGGGAACCATCAAAGTCGCAGTTGGTATTGTCAGCACACATAGCAAGTAATTTATTAGTAATTTCATATCTGTTTAGCGATTTCTTGATGCAAGCTGTTAATATATCAGAAGTTTCTCCAAGTGGATTTTTTAAATCTAAAACTTTTACTTTGACGCCGTGATTGGGTAAAAAATACCTGACCAGAATCGGGCCCAATTTAATATTTCTATGATTTGAACAGTCCGAATAAATAGTAATATGATTTGTTTTACTTGAGGTTTAATTGAGGCAGCAGAATATGGACCGAAAACATTACAAATGATCGCTTCTGCTTTTGTTCTGGCACAAGAATACTTTTCTTCTGAACATGTCTTGATTAATTTTGAATTGCAGTCGTTTGACCGAAATGAATGATTATGTTGTACAGAATGATAACACCAAGATGCCTCTTTTGGTGTTAACGCTTTTACTTTGTCATCAAAAATTTTGCTAACAATAAACGAGTTTTTCTTCTTTGTATTTTGATGTCTGTATATGCTGTGTAATTGCTGATCTGCCACTATTCGCAATATTAAAATTAGCCGAACATTTATTATATTTTACGTCACTATCCGTTATTCCCCCTTTAATGAAAGGAAATTCCTCTTCCAATGTTTTGTTAAAAATGCATTTTCTACCTGATTCCGAAAACACGGAGTTGTGATTTACATATTGAACTACGGTGAAACGGCGATAGTCAGCTTCACAAAATAAAGGACAAAAGGGCAATTTTAGAAAATAAATAAATCTAAAGGACAGAGCGGTGAAATAAAGGACTGTCCTCTTAAATAAAGGACGTATGGTCACCGTATGTATAGGTATAGTGTATATAATAGATAACCACCCGATGACACTGTCAACGGGCGTTGACTAATATAAAGGTTTCCTTAGAAATGTGTACCCATCTTTTTTTTGTATTAACGTAGACCATTAAATGCGAATATTAAATAATCTAGGGCTGAAAATAAAAAATAGTTCGGTAATTACCGGTAGTCTATTTTGTAATCCCGGTAATACCGAAACCCCTATTTTTGCTGAAACCCAGTAATACCGGTTTCGGTATTACCGGTAATGGAATCCCTAGCCTATACTCAAAGGGCTTAGGACTATATTTTATGTGTCATTTAAAAAAAAGGATACCTATGTACATATGTACGTGTTTGCCGTTTCTAAAGATGATATTGATTGGAACAACCAAACGACGTAAGCACCTCAAACATACTTATAAATAAAGTCAAGTATACGAGAATATTTGAATATAAAACTATGGGAATCGGCACTATCCGTGTTGACGTAATGTTTGTTCCCGCAACTGCAAAATATCAATGACACGCGACTCGTCAAACTGCAGTGAAAAACGCCCATAATTATTTATTTACATTGTGAAAGGAATCGATACAAATACATATATGTTTCACGATTTAATGCAGTCGGTTTCGCGACAGGGCGTGGCGCGCAAATAAACAACGCTTCATTCTTTCATTATGTCTTGAATTATTTACGGCTTTGGCAGCTGGTTCGGAATCACTGACGGCCAATTGTCGCGACTTAATAATTCACGAGTGGAGAATGTCGTCACCGAATGGATTGACATGACGGTTTGATTACATATATATAAGTGGCTCGATTCGAAAAGGACCAATGTCAAAATGTCTAGTTCGGAATTAAAAGACCTTATTGATATCAAACGTTTACACTATTTGACAAACATTTTACCGTATGTCATTGTGAAGTAACTAGGGAAAGATACTCTCCAGCGGTGAAACCATTACCGTCTGAAGGGGAGGAAGGAGCTATGATTTGATATGTAGGAATTTTGTGAAACCATCTCACAACTAAGTTGGATAAATTGGCAAATTCTAATCGGGGATCGAGCCCCAGGACCTTCTTTCAAAGAGACTAAAGTTCTAGCTAAGTGTCACCATTAGTTACCACGAAATTCTTACAGATTCTTACAAATCATAGTTCCTTCCTCCCTTTCATAAAGGCCCTCACAAACCTGAGCGGTATCGCTGCGTCAAATTGACGCCCCTATCGTCGTCCCATTCGCACCGATATAATTAGCATCGGTGCGAATCAACGACGTTAGACGACGTCAACTTGACGCAGCGATGCCGCTCAGGTTTGTGAGGGCCTTTATGAAGGAACTATGATTTTGTATGTAGGAATTTTGTGAAACTACACAACTAAGTTGGATAAATTGGCAAATTCTAATCGGGGATCGAGCCCCAGGACCTTCTTTTAAAGAGACTAAAGTTCTAACTCAGTGTCACCATTAGTAACCATGAAATTATTACAGTTACCTGGGTGCAAATATGTACCTATATACTGCCGTCCTAAGCCCACTTAACGTAACTGACAAAACAACAATATCGCATATTTCTCACACATTTATCATGTTACATATATTATAGAAAAGTGCTTTCCGCGTTCAACGATACCAAATTCGTCAATATCATCGCATTATAAATTGATTATTATTAATATTTAAATTTGTGATGACACACATGCCGCCATTTTATTTATCTGTAACGCAAGCTCTGAAATTGAAATTTACGTTATCCAATCAGCGCTCGTCTTTACATAGATTGGTCAATTATTCGTATGACCTTACATTTTAAGGAAAGATGCGCAGTAAGGATGCGCACGAGCACGGGACAATACAAGATGCGCAGTCGCAGGAGTGGGGGTAGGCTTTCTTAAATGAAAAAATCTCATCATCATTTTTAGCCGTTCACCGTCCACTGCCGGATGAAGGCCTCTCCAATCATCTTCCATTCATGTCTGTCTTGAGCAATCTGCATCCAGTTGACTACACACATTCTTCTCAATTCGTCAACCCATCGTTCACTCGGTCTACCTCGCTTTCTTTCACATCCTCTCGGACACCATTCCAGTATTTCTCGCGTCCATCTGCCATCCATTCTTCTCGCTATGTGTCATGCTTATTACCCATGTATTCCTCTTACGATCTCTACTCGTTATACCGAGCATACATCTTTCCATGCTTCTCTGTGTGCACTGGATCTTGCGTAACATTCTTGAATTTAGCATCCGCGTTTCACATTCATACGTCATAACTGGCAGTACGCATTATTTTTTAAGCAAAGCGGAATGTTGGATTTAAAAACAATGTTCATTCTTCCAAAAGCACTCCATCCTAGTTTCAGCTACATATGTATATATGTATATGTAAATAGCTATCAACTATCTCTACAATATGCTTATAACTACAGTTACTACAGCTAACTTTTTCACACGTTCTGCTACATCTGCCACTTTAGTCATATTTCGTACCCATGTATACTGCCGTCCTAAGCCCACTTAACGTAACTGACAAAACAACAATATCGAGATAAATGGACTTGAAAGTTTTATTCTAAATTTGTGTTTTTCTTCATATATTACTTAGTTACGTCACTACATTATTCATTATTAATGTATACATATGACTATTCCAAACTTCAACCACTCTATTTGAAAAGAATGAATCTCTAACAATCTTATTTGATTTTTCTTTTCGGAGTCGTAAGAGTATGACCTCTTAGATGAGGGTTCTCATTGAACATAATGAGGTTGGTCATTTCACATGAATAATGATTATTATTTATTATTTTGATTACTTCAATTAAATCACCTCTTAATCCCCTCGTCTCCAATGTGGAGAGATTCAGTCTTTTCAATCTTTCATGATTGAAAAGACCGAAGTAAATATTGGATACGTTATTTTCGCTAAGTGTGTATTGGTGATACTATGTATTTCTCTGTGCATGCAGATACGTTAGATTTAATAGCTTAAAATAGTCACTTTTGGATTAAGATACATATGTACATTAATTTTGATATGAAAAATCGCAAGAATACACTCCCATAACCACCCCTAAAACACAACTCATTTTCGTAATTTTTGTCAGTTACGTTAAGTGGGCTTAGGACGGCAGTAATAGTTATGCTAGTTTTTCTAAACTGGCTATACGCTATGTCACTAAATGAAATCATTGAAACGAAGCTTTGGGACCCCTAAGACCGCAATAGGGAGTACCTCTGCGAACCTTAGCCCCAATTAGTCAACATAGAAAGTTTAATTTCTCTTCTACAACCATGCCAGATATTTTAAGTGAGGACGCATAATGAAAGGTCGGAATTGGTTCACTTTTGCGTCGATAGCCTCACTTTTCGAACGCTCCCGGTGAGATTGATGTACCGATTGACCGTGAATGGGCACCCAGGATGATGAAGGGCCCTCGGTGGGGCCCCACGTGGGGGGCGGAGCCCCACCACAGAAACAATGGAGCTTTTGTGCAGCGGTCAGCGCCAGACGATAGAGAGAGTGGTCGGTCCTCCCACGAGAAGGGCTGACCCTTTCAACTCACCTCTGCGAATCGATCAAAACCTCCACTTTCAAAATATGTATGTATTCTACACATACATACCAACAATATTTCATAAACAATAGTACAGCGTTTCAAGTGATTGTAACTTTGGAAGTGTATATCTACATATCTACGTACATACATACATATGTGTAGTTTGACATATGTATGTATATGACGGTACAAATTCACTATTCACAAAAATTTAGATAAGTGGCTAATTAATAATTAATTAAGGTAATTAAAGTGTAGTACACGTATTACAGGAGCACTTTTAAACACGTGCTGAGCAATTTGAAACACACTCAATTGAAATTATTAAAAGTGTCGTTCCACTTATTTTCATGTACATACATACATACATACATACATACTAGACCAGTGATCAGGAACCTTTTCCGTGCTAGGTGCCAAATTGTAAATAAATTTGTGCCAAGTGCCAAATTGGAAAAATTGGCAAGTTTGAGAGCCGCAGCATATTTTTTTCGGATTCTATATTTAAAATAAAAATAATTATACAAGTTATGCTAACCTTGTTAAGACTATGCTTAGGTTTTAAATTTTATTTTCTTTCTTTCTTTTTTTTAATGATCCATAGCTATTTTGCTTTTACTTTACAAATTCTTTATATCTTTTTTTTACTTATTTTTTTTTTTATATCTTGTTTTTTGCCGACATTTTTATATTTTATATTTGCCTATATCTTGTATTTCAAACTTTTTAAATGTGTTTTACTGTATATACGAGTATGTACAAAATATAATATATGTATATACATATATTGTTTTCCCTGCATGACGATTTGGACGAACATCTGTGTGTCATACTGGATGATTATATAAATAAATAAATAAAATAAAATAAAATTAGAAAATTATGACATGTTATCTTCCCGGTATTATTCAATGATAGACATACATATCACTGAAATCCATTATACTATATTCAACGGGCTTACACTACTTGTAATATAATAGCCCAAATCCGTCTGTTTGCTGATAACGCTCGCCGTGGTAAATAATTAAAAAACCAGAACGTCGCGCGCGAGTGGGATTTGAACCCGTGATCACCAGGTTGGAACGAGTCGTGCTGACACCATCATCCAACGGAGGCGATGACGAACCTGCTACGACTTGACAGTATTAATTTCTCAATAGGCTCGCGACTTTGCTAAATTGTTACGTTGTTGTATTATATAACGCGCCACCTATGCATCAACTATTAAATTTAATATTATTTTTCAGTATGGATGACGAGAAAGCGCTCCGTTGATATTCAACGGGCTTACACTAGTATACATATGTACATACATATATGTAGTAATAATGCAAACCCCTCGAAATAATAATAAGCGGACTCGTAGCCACTCTCATTTCACACGACTCATAAATATAAAATTGAATTATTGTCTATCTGTCTATTCCCACACCGTTTTGACTAATCGGCACCGAGCGTTGATTGATTGTTTTCAATCAAAAATGCACACGGGCAACGCCGTGTACTCACCACAGCTACTTTTATAGTGATAAATTTGAACGATTTGATTGAATCGTTTTGTGTTTTTGAAAAATGGCGGCAAATTCTAAGGTCGTCTGTTTGGCGGTGGCTGTGGCTCATGGTCGTAGTTAGCGCGATGGTGGCCATTATTTGTGAATTATAACGCGGGACAATATGGCGCTGTGGATGGCAGCTGACCGCAACCAAGAAACGCAGCCAAGTTTTTAAACTACACACACACACATATATTAATTGCAAACGAATTTCATTTCGATTCGATTCGAGCAAGTTTCAGCTGAGGGTTTAAAATTTTAATCCCCGTTTTTAATTGGAGCCCCGAGTGTTGCCGGCCAGATATGGCCGCCACTGACAGCCTGTGACATTATCTCGTCAGTGGCCGGATTACAACGCCGAGCTGGGGCGGATTCCCGGGATGGGATTACGCCCCAAACCCTCCCCCCTTCCTCCCCTTTGGGAACTTCGGATGCTGGACTCAACTCCCCCGCCAGCTGATCTTCCATTGATGGTCACGAAAATGGTACTTCGATCGGTGGCCAAGCTTAGAAGCTAATTCCCATAGATATACAATAACCGTAGATATGCCATTCCAAACAAATTTGCCAGGACAAAGCGTCAGAAGCAACGGGGGGCTGCGGGGGGTCTAAAGTGTGGGGAATTCTCACAAAAAAGAAGTCCCACAAAAAAAAAAAAAAGCAAAATGCATGCTAGGGAAGAATTCGACATTCCGCTATACTTAAAAAAGAAGGCATACGACCTTGAAGAAGCATGGAAAGATGTATGCTCGGTATAACGAGAAGAGATTGTAAGAGGAATACATGGGTAAGAAGCGCGACCAAGGTGGCAGATTTAGCGGAACGTGTGAAAAAGTTGAAGTGGTCACGGCAAGAAGAATGGATGCGAGAAATACTAGAATGGTATCCGAGAGGATGTGAAAGAAAGCAAGGTAGACCGAGTGGTTGATGGGCTGATTAATCAAGTTAAGTGGATGCAGATTGCTCAAGACAGACAAGAATGGAATCTATGCAAAAATCAACAGCGCGGGCCGTCGACATGCGCGAAACCATAGCTTAAGGTAAAATAATGGATGGCAGATGGACGCGTGAAATACTGGAATGGTATCCGAGAGGATGTGAAAGAAATCACGGTAGACCGGGTGGACGATGAGCTGATGAATTGAGAAGAATGTGTGGAGTCAAGTGGATGCAGATTGCTCTATACAGACAGGAATGGAAGAGGATTGGAGAGGCCTTCATCCAGCAGTCGATGGTGAACGGCTGAAAATGATGATGCTGATGAATAGTCACCATTTGATCGTCAACGGGTATTATAGTAGACAGTCATAGATATACAATACCATAGATATGCCATTTCAAACAAATTTACCTGGACAAAGCGTCAGAAGCAACGGGGGTGTGCGGGGGGTTTAAAGTGCGGGGAATTCTCACAAAAAAAAAAAGTCAAGCAAAATGCACGCAAGGCATGCATTTTTGCATGCCCTTTTTGTATGTCATTTTTCGGGCGCTAAGGCCAATCTATGTTATTCTACATCTATGCTAATTCCCTTGTGCAAATCTATTTGTAGCTCCTTTTGTTTTTGGTATGTTTCCAAAATAAAACTTTTGAAAGTGTGCGGTAAAAATAGTCGTACTTGATATCAAGCGTTGCCTTTTCACTATTTGACAAACATTTTATGGCGCTCACACAACTAAGCGAAATCGCCGCGTCAAACTGACGCCCTCTATCGTGGTTGATTCGTACCAATGAGAATTATGTCGACGATAGGGGTTGAAAGTCTGACGCAGCGATATCGCGGTAAGGTGTGTGAGCGCCTTTACCGCCATGTCATAGTGCAATAACTAGAGAGAGATATTATCCAGCGGTGAAACTATTGCCTTAAGGCCCTAATAGAGCGGTATCGCTGCGTCAAACTGACCCCCGCTAATTCGCATCGATATAATACGCATTGGTGCGAATCAACGACGTTAGAGGACGTCAAATTGACGCAGCGATACCGCTCAGGTTTGTTTATTTATTTCTGTAACCAACAGTTTATAGTATAAGATAAAATATAAATACAAAATAATATTAATATCACACAATACACTACAGCCAAAATAGTTACAAACGAACAACAGATCAAAATAAGAAAGGTACTTAGGAGTTAGGAAAGGAACTTAAGTAAAGATAATCTAAAGGAGGGCAAAGAATAGAGAAAAGGATCAATATGTGCCGGATGAATGAACTATGATTTGGTATGTAGGAATTTTGTGAAATTATCTCACAACTTAGTTGGATAAATTGGCAAATTCTAATTGAGAATCGAGGCCAGGACTTTCTTGCAATGAGACTTAAGTTCTGACTCAGTGTCACCATTCGTAACCACAAAATTCTTACAGGTTTGAAAATTCTATTGGCTAGAATTTAACCACATGTAACCATCGTGCTAGAGGCGGGGCTTAGTTAGGGACAGAACGAAAATGTTTACGGTGCAATTTAGCTCTGTCCCTTTTTAAGCCCCATATCTAGTAAGTTATGGCTACAGGTGGCTAGATTCTAGCCAATAGCCATACCCTAAGAATTTTGTAGTTAGTGAACTCTGATGTGATTGTAGTTAATCGACTATTTTGGTACATTGACAAAAAAAGTGGATCTACCTAGCGAATTTTTTTTTCTGATTAACTGCATCTCTATAATTATATTATACATATATGTATATAATAGCCGAAATCCGCCTGGCTGTCCGTTTGCTGATAACGCTCGCCGACGTAAACAATTAAAAAAAAAGAATGTCGTGCCAGTGGGATTTGAACCCGGTACCACCAGGCTACGAGGAATCGCGCTTACACTATTTTCCAAACGGAGACGATGACGTACGTGATACAATTGGCCAATATTAAATCTCAAAGTGTTCGCCACTTTGCTAAATTGTTACGTTGTTGTATTATAACGCGCCATAGATGGCGTTGCATAGTTGCATAGATGCTACGGGTGATGAGAAAGCGCTCCGTTGATATATTCAACGGGCTTACACTAGTATACATACATAAAATAGCCCAATTTCGTGTGTCTGTCTGCTGATAACGCTCGACTCGGTAAAGCCTGAAATTTAAATTTAATTGAAAAAACACAAACAAAACGTTGCGAGTGGGATCACCAGGTTAGGTGAGTTAGTGCTAACGCGTTCACCCAACACCGGTGATGGGAGGTCACCTATAATTTGAAAATATTAATCCGCAGTAGGTTTGCGACTTTGTTAAATTGTTAACGTCAAACGCGTCCGTTGATATTCAACGGGCTTACACTAGTTTAGTTATAAATGTTTTAAAAATGCGCCGCAGGTGACATTTTTATCCAAATGACCTTGTTTAAATGAAATTGGGTTGAGCTATTGCATCCCCTGGTGCCATAGTAGTTACGCCACTGCAGAATCTTCACCGAAAACAACATTGTGATACCGAGCACCTTCAACTAGCAACCACCTATCGCATATACGGACAAAAGGCAAGGTTGAGAGGGGGGGAGTGAGACTTAAAGAAGGGGGATGGGGTGGTAGGTTGTGGACAGATGTTGCCGAGCTGTTGCCGGCAACTTTACCAGCTAATGACCAAAAGAAAGGCGAAATTTGCCTATCGGAAATCGAGAGTTGGAAACTCGACAATTAGATCGTCAAATTTACAGCAGTGTGTTATAATAATACAAATTTATATTATTATTTATATAGTGCGCTCGAGCGATATAAGTGTATTTCTGTGCCATTTTTCTTGTAGAGACTCTGAAAGGGAGAGGCCTCTCAATTTTCGCCAGGCAGAGGGACTGAAGAGGGTGTCCGCCACAGGACCTCTCCTCCTCCTCCTCCTCTCTTCCTCATCCCCTTCAGCCCCTCGCATTTAAGTGCCCCACATTTTTCAACCACCAAACCTATAAAATTATATGGTCGTTCAATTATGTATCCGTTTTATATACTATTCATCATTTTCAGCCGTTCACCATCCACTCAATTCTTCTCAATTCATCAGCCCACCTTCTAACCATGTGGCCACTCCAACTTTTACACACATTCTACTATATCTGCCACTTTGGTCATATTTCTTACCCATGTATTCCTCTTACGATCTCTTCGCGTTATACCAAGCATAAAACTTTCCACGCTTCTCTGTGTGTAGCATTCTTGAATTTAGCGTCCAAGTTTCACATCCATACGTCATAACTGGCAGTACGCATTGGTCATATGCCTTCCTTTTTAAGCATAGCTGAACGTTGGATCTACCTTGCTTTCTTTCACATCCTCTCGGATACCATTCCAGTATTTCTCGCGTCCATCTGCCCTACCATACTTATCGCTGTATCCACTTTAACTTTCTGTTATATCTGTCGCTTTGGTCATACTTCTTACACATGTATACCTCTTAGGATCTCTTCTTGTTATAACAAGCATATGTATGTACATCTTTTCATGTTTGTCTGTGTGCACTGGATCTTGCGTTGCATATAATTGTCACATCCATACCTTATAGCTGGCAGTACGCATTGGTCGTATTAAGCATAGCGGAATGTTGTTTATTCTTCCAAAAGCACTCCATCCTAGTTTCATTCATATTCACCAATTGTCCTAGGTATAAATAACTATCAAATATCTCTACAATATGATCATCTATTGTGACTACGCTTTGCGTGCAATATTCCTTTATCATAATTTTAGTCATATTAAAATTAATTTTTAAGCCTAATTTCATACTTTTGTTGCTTAATTGTATTATTCTATTGTACATAAAATTACTGTATACAAAAGCGAAAAATCGAAACGTTTGCCATGAAATGCAGAGCGCCATAACTTTACGCCGCCATCTTAATTTACAGCACCCCATACACACTACAACAAACATTCAAGCTACTGCACACTAAACACGATCGTCATATCTCGTACGTCTATGTCGTAGCGTTTTGACGTAATTAGCAGCGAGGGTCACAGCTCATGGGTACAACACTGCTTACGTCAAACTCGCACCGATAATAAACTTTACATTTTTCACATTATATGTACATCGTACCTTCATACATTTTATTTAAGCGAGAGATTTACACCACCCGCCATCCCCCCTCCCACCTCCTCTAGATTTAACCTCTACACTACCCTACCCTTACCAACGTACCCTTATACCGCGGCTGCCGCTAACAGCTGTCAATTGCACGGACCCCACACACACACACATGTATGGATACCCATACACTCGTCGGCAAACTCAAATTATAAATAGTTTACCGCAATGCAAACATCACATACCGCCTCGAAAATTTTCTCCACAACCTCTAGCACCGAAAAGGGAGAAAAGAGGAGGGGTGCGTCGATCAAGGAGGTAGAAAAAAAATCGTGTAAAATCGCTAATGAGCGTGTTTCGTGTGCACGCGCCTTTCATCGTACGAGACGCCATCTTGGATTTGGAACTGAATTATATCACTATATAAAATAGCCGGAATCCGACTGATTAATTTACCTCGTCGAGCGTTATCAGCAAACAGACGGATTTCAGCTGTTATCTAGTGTAAGCCCGTTGAATATCATCACCCGTACTGGAAAATAATATTAAATTTAATAGTTTTAATAGTTGATGCATCTATGCAACAATGCGCATCTATGGCGCGTTATAATACATACAACAACGTAACAATTTAGCAAAGTCTCGCATTTTTTTAAAATTATAAATAGTCATGTTGAAGCCAGCCCTGCATCATCTGGTTTGGCTCACCGCGTAAGCGCTCTGTTCCCACTCGTGCGACGTTCTGGTGTTTTAATTATTTAGCAGACAGACAGACAGACGGATTTCGGCTATTATATATACACTAGTGTAAGCCCGTTGAATAATTGATCAAAAAAATAAAATAGTTTTTATCGCGCCATCCATGTATCATAGCAATCCCCACTAATTGAACGCTATCATTACCCATTCAAAAAAATATTTTTTTTTACTTTACTATTTATTTAATAATAATTATTAATTATTATATATATATAATAATTATAATTTTGTAAAAATCAAAAAAAAAAAAAAAATAATAGTTTCTATAGTGTCATCTATATATTATTAGCAGAATCACGATCCCTTTTGTAGGTAAATCCGAGTCACGATACGTTTAAAAAAAAAGGACCCAACCGACAACTGGTTTTAGCAGATTGGTCTAACGACGTTCTTCCCGAGCCTGGGGTCGTGGGTTCGATCCCCACTCGTGCTGGTGGTTTTTTAATAATTTTTCCTCAGCGAGCGTTATCAGCAGACAGGCAGACAGACAGACAGACGGATTTCGGCTATTATATATACACTAGTGTAAGCCCGTTGAATATCAACGCCCGCTGAATTTTAAATATCGTAAAGCGCTTTTTTAATAGAGATCCCCACTAATTGATCGCACGGTTGTAAGTGACAAAAAAAAAAATTATATAGCTCCATCTATGTATTATAGCAATCCCGTAGTATCGATAGTATCGATAGAGTGATTTTGTAAAAATCAAAAAAAAAAAAAAAATATTTTTTTATACCTTATTTTTATTATATTATAATTATTAATTATTATATATATAATAATTATAATTTTGTAAGTAAAAAAAAAAAAAAAAATTATAGTTTTTATAGGTAGGTAGTAGGTAAAGCAGTCAAGTTCGCGTGTATATAGGTAAAAAAGGTCTCTCTCACCAAGCGGCCGTAGCTGATACGTTAGCGTTCTCAACTACCAACTTGTCGTTCCGATTTCGAACCCCACTCATTCTGGTATTTTAATTATTTTTCCTCATTTCCTATTTATTTTAACTATAGGTAATGTTTAAAAGGACAAACTCATGGCCGGACGATAGAGTGAGCGTTAGCGTTACACCTCTTGAGCATAAGGTCGTGGGTTCGATCCCCCACTCGTTCTAGTGGTTTTTTAATAATTTTTCCTCAGCGAGCGTTATCAGCAGACAGACAGACAGACTGACGGATTTCGGCTATTACATATATATATAATAAATCAATGTCTGTCTGTTTGTCTCTTATAGGCTCCTAAACTACTCAACCGATCGCGATGAAACTTTCAGGACTGATTGTGATCATGCCGGGGATGGTTCATGTGAAAAAAAATCTGGAAAAAACGGGAAGGGGAACGGGAACGGGCCTGCTCACGCGTCAGATAACGTACTAGGAACGGGAACGGGAACGGGATCGGGCATTGCAACGCATGCCGGGTCAGCTAGTATATATATAATTTTACTATCCATTATTTTTCCATCTTCCTCTTTTCTAGAAGGTAACGGTTTCACCATTGGTGGGGGTATCTTTCACCAGTTATTTCATTATGACAGGGGGGGAAAAAGTTTGTCAAATTTAGCATAAACAGGCGATAGGCTCAGTGATTTAGTTTTCGTTCATTTTTTTTTTGCACTTACGCCCTTTTGAATCGCAACGTATATGACGCAACACAGGGAGACGACCGTGGGGGCGTTAAAATCGGTCACCATTAAATAATCGGACGCGTCCGGTGTCCGGTTTGTGGCCAACTGATAATGACCCGGTGGCTTACACCAAAATTGCCTAATTTAGGCACACGTGAAGCGACGTAGTTGGCAACCCTCTAACGACCGCAACTTTTTTTTACACACACGTACCTATGTACATATGTACATACGTTCATTTATTATTGCACAGCAGTAGCGCGGTTCAATTTGATCCTATCCCCCGGCACAGGACACGTAATATGGATTTCCTTGTTTATTTATTCAACGGGTGTGGTTGAGCTGTGCTAGTGTCGCGGTATCAACCGTTCGCACTCTACGAGCCTCCTAATCTTTCAGTCTGAGCACTGTTTATACAGGGCCGGCCGATAATCCGGGACAGCGAGGTGGCAGCAGAGGGATATGGGGTGGGATAGTCTCGCCATTGACGTTTCGGACAATCATCCATCATCCGCCAAAGTCCATTGTCCCGTCTGAAGAATTGAAAGCGGTGTGCGACGAAACCGGAAGCGGAAAGGGAGAGGGATTGGGGGATGAGGAGGGGAGGGGGGGGGGATTTTGGACAAAAAAACAATTTGCCGCACTCTTTGTTGACTTTAATAGAAACAAAGCCAGTGTCAACACTTGGTCTTGCCCGATAAGGAAGACCCACAAACACGAAGACGAGGGGAAACGAGGGGGAAAGTAACTGGACGACGTTTGAACAAAGACAAAATTGACGATGTATGTATATAAAGTTAAAGTAGAAAAAAAAATCATCATAATCAAATCATTTTATACTAGTGTAAGCCCGTTGAATATCAACGGACGTGTTTGACGTACATAATTTGATTAGCGTAACAATTTAACAAAGTCAATTTAATAGGGGTCCTCCCATCACTCGTGACGTTCGTGTATTTTCAATTTGAATTAGCGTTATCAGCTGGCGGACAGACAGACAGACGGAATTGGGCTATTATATGTATGTATGTAAGCCCGTTGAATATCAACGGAGCGGTTTCTCATCGCCCGCACTGTGAGCGTTTGTGTGGTTGAGTGTAACAATTTAGGAAAGTCGCAAATCTATACAGGATTAATATTGTCAAATTGTAGCAGGCCCGTCATTATCTAGTTTGGTTGGATGCGTTAGCGCACCCTCTTCCGAACTGGTGATCTCGAGTTCAAATCCCACTCGCGCGACGTTCTGGTTTTTTATTATTATTTACCTCGGCGAGCGTTATCGGCAGACAGACGGAATAGGGCTATTATATATATAGGTATGTATGATATGACGAGACGTTGAGTTGAGCGGAGAAAGGGGCCGATAGGCCAATATGTATGTACAGTGAGCGACACAAAAACCTACGCACTTAAAAATTTTCGAATAATCTCATTTCTTTTCAATTTGCAGCAATATTTTTTAAATAAAAACGTGTTAAATTATGACTAGGATCGTTAAGATAATAAAACAAGACACATTGTGAATTATACCAATGTATTTATTTAGATATTGAATATATTTTGAAAAATGGACAAAAGGTGTGAAAAATGTATTTTTTGGTTTTGGGAGATTTTAGCGTTTTTATTTAATTTAACATAATTTTAACGACATAAATTTGTTATATAATAGTTTATTCTTAATGTTCATTTTAATATATGTAACTAATATGTGGTTATTCCTCCCCTATTCTTAATAACCGATAAAATTCTTCTTGTCATAGTCATACAAATTCTGTATAACATTTAGTGTGATGTCGTTATTCCATGCATTCTCTATGGCTTTTTCTAGGTCCCGAAGCGTTTTTGAATTATATTTCATGACATTCCTTTTCAAAATCGACCATAAAGTTTCTATTATGTTTAGGTCAGGACTGTTCCCAGGCCAGATGAGGGATTTAATCGCTAAACTTTCCTTATAACTGGTGATCTAAAACATGTCGATGATATTTACAACATAAAAAAACAAATTGGAGATATGATAATAGGTTGGTAACTTCCAGAACGAGCTCGATGACAAGGTGCCGAATCGTCTTGAAAAATCGGTTCGGAGACGTATTACGTTAGTCCTTCTATAGTGAGTAGAACATTTTTCAAAATAGTTTCTTGATATTGTGCTGCATTCATTGACTCTCGGACAACCTCCAGAGACCCCAATCCGTACCTTGTCATGCATTCCCATATCATTATATACGGGGAATGCTTAACTGTTGGTAATACGCAGTCTTCCTCAAAACGCTCTCGACTTCTACGGCGTACTGTAGTCTTCATCATAGCCAAACAGGTTAAATTTTGATTCAGATGAGAATACCATTTTGTACCAATCCTCCGATGTCCAAATTTTCCTTTCTTTAGCCTACTCCAGTCTTTTCTTATTCATTTGAACAGTGAACAGCGGCTTTTTGACTGGTTTCATCGCTCGAAATCCAACTTTATTCAGCCTCCTTTGAATAGTATGCGTACTTACTGCTGTGGACGTCGAAGCATAGACCTCGTCTCTAATTTGTGAAGCAGAAGTAAAACGATATTGCAAAACGGTATGTTTTATGAGTCGATCTGCTGCAGTCGTCTTTCCGCTTCCTGCAGGCCTCGTACTTCGTCCTGTTTCATTATAATTAATTAAAAACCTCCTCACAGTACCCTCACTAAACCCTATTCTTCGATCAATTTCTCTGTTTGAAATATTTTCTTTCCAAAGAGTAAAAATCACGGTTTTTACTTCGATCGACATTTAGAGCGATGACGACATTTTTCGATTTGATTTTAACAAGACGAACTCGGATGAAGTTTTACGGTCAACTACATGCAAAATTGACCATTTGTTTTGTGTGTTTTTGTACCAAGGGTTCGCAGAACCATTGTGTAAAAGCCGGTAGGGGTACTTTATTGTTTTCAGCAGGTAGGATAGATTGTCGCGCAAAGTTCGCCCAAAAATCTTAGTGCGTAGGTTTTTGTGTCGCTCACCGTACATACATATTATGTATGTATGTACATATGTATAAAACAGACGAGTCTTTAAAGTTTAGTACATTAAAATAAATTGGGCAAAACGGTCGATACGCTACATACGTTTGACTGCTTGAGTGGTGGTCAACAATTCATAAATAAGGCGAATGTATGTACATATGTATGTATAATATGTACAAAGATATGAAGAATGTGGCGTGTTGGCCCTTTTCGTGCGTAGGTGGTTGTGTGTCGCATATGGCCGTGTCGCAAAGCTTTTGTGCCCGCGACCCAGTTGTGTGGGGAAAAAAACAAATCGGTTTCCGGGGTTGTTTGCTCGTGACGTAATCGTGACCGGTGACGTCACGTTACGTGAATCGTCTATCGGTCTCTGACGTTGAGCGCGCAAATTTCGCTTTTACATAGTACATATAGCAATTATTAATTTATCGAGAAATTATATCCGACAATTATTTATTTATTTATTTAAGATAGCAGGCCATTATATTCAACAACACTCCTGTACAAGATACTTCATCTAGATCTATGTAATTGTAAATTTGTAACTATTAACTTATTCTTACCCCTAGTATTATGACTATGTATATTATACCCTCTTATTAAATATTTAACGAAATATTTTGGTAACAAATTCTTATCTAATTTAAAAATATATACTAACATGCACACTTTTAAGGTTTCATTTACATTCATTCAACATACATATACAATTATTTACTCAATCTATTGACATTCAAAATACTCTTTAATTACCCTATTTACTAAATTACTAAACAATTGCATTGTAAACTAATACTTTTGTATTTCTCGACAGTATATTCCTTAACCTACACAATAATCCAACTTGCTTCGTTACTTTTTTAATAATCATCTCAACGTGTAATTTAAAATCTAACTTATTATCGAGCATTACTCCTAAAATCATCTGTGTGTGTGTGTATCGATGTAAACGCCCCATTATACATAGTTTTAAGGTAATTTAGTTCAATGGAATTTTCATTAGGACCCTTTTAATCTTTTCGTTGCATAGTCTGATTCGGTAAGGCGCAAGAAATGTTTTGTAAAGCGTGACGGATAGCGCCTCACGATCAAGGCCAACGTTCCTTTGAATTAATATATACATATGTAGGTACACGAAGAAAAGTAAAGTAACTGGCAATGATGATGGCGATTAATAGACAGTGGTGCATTGGGCAGTGGCATAAGGTCAAATAAATCCACAGGGTGCTCCACCACGTGGGACACAGAAGTCAGAGTAGAGGGTTTGAGAGAGGGGAGGTGGGGGGGGGGGTTGGGTGGGGTATAGGGGACCCCAACGCGAGTGTCCTGCCAGAGGACAGATAAGGCACGCTTGGCCTTAGGGCTTCTCATCCCCGGTTCGCAGCCCTGGCCCCACATCAAAACCCTATCGCGGAAATACACACCCCTGGCGTAGGAGTACCACACAAACAGTACGTCAGTGTCGCCCAACATTTGGCTCATCCGAGTCGCATTGTCATTTAAATTTAATTCATCAACACAGTGAACCGACAAAATTAAACTGACTACATACACAAACAGCGAAAGATCGAACCTTTTGACACTCACCGTGCGATACTGTGCGCGCGCTAAGCCTTTTTGCCCGGAGAAAAGCGTCAGAAGCAATGGGGGCGTGCGGGGGGTCTAAAGTGCGGGGAATTCTCACAAAAAAGAAGTCAAGCAAAATGCATGCAAGGAGTGCATTTTGCATGCTCTTTTTGTGTGTCATTTTTCGGGCGCTAAGGCCAATCTATGTTATTCTACATCTATGCTTTTAACCCTTAGAGAGCGCGAGCCCATTACAAATTCATGGTAGGGCGACAATTCGCGGTTAAATTAAATTAGCGTTTGAATCTTTAAAACGAACGCGACGTTTTAGAGAATGGGAACGTGGTGGGAAGGGGGTAAGGGCGTTTTTAATAAGCCATAAATTTATTAGAATTGTCTTGTGCAGTAGGAACGAGACGGTCCCGAGACACGAGGGGAAGATAATGAGGATACGAAGGAGGGTATGGGTTAAGGGAGGAATGGGAGTGGTGGGAACGAGTCCCTTGTTTTCGTCTGTTTTGATAAAACATCCCTTCTTTATTGGAAAACGACGGAAGACGCTGCGGCGGACAGCGAAAGGGTCAAGTGGACCTCAAAGTGAACACACACACACACACACCCCCCTATAAAACTTAACCAGTGCCTACGAAACGGTACCTTATATAATATATATGTACCATATTATGATTGTGTATGACACTTGCCAATGGCAAGGTTAAACTCAAATTGAGAGCGTGCTCAATGTTGAATGTAAAGTCAACGGGCAAGTACCATTGTTGGGATTTGCGCGATGTAATTTTCAATTAATATTAAACGATTGAAGCTTATGTTTATGTTGAGATGACAAAAAATAATTCGGATGTGGCCAACCCACAACTTTATCCATATATTTGAGGGATACAAAGAGTAATACGATCTTCCGCATATATTCAAATTACCGCATATTTCAAACTACCACTTCCGTTAATCAAATTTTGATGAAAACCTTATCAACTCTTAAATTTTATATGGAAATTATAAATATAAAATTTCAGCTTGTTCGGCTCGGTAGTTTCGGAAATATTCCGTGCTAACAGGATTTTTGACTTTTCTACAAGAAAAAACCATACATGCGGTTGACTGATTTTAATGATTTATTTTTTCATAACTAGGTATTTGTCTCAGGATTATAATATTATAATATTTTGACGATACTTAATATTTAAAAGGCCGAAAAAAATAAAAAAAACAAAAAATCGTTCAAGAGTAAACTGCCACTTCCGGTAAGCGGATGTTGACCAAAATCACAGTATCTCTTACGGCTAACGTGAAAACTATAGATATAAAATTTCGACTTAATCGGCTTGATAGTTTCTGAAATATTCCGTGGTAACAGGATTTTTTACTTTTCTACAAGAAAAAACCCACCCTACTTGCGGTTGAATGATTTTAATGATTTATTTTTTCGTAGCTATGTATTGCTTTAAGGATTATGCTGTTACAATATTATAAAGATGCCAAATATGTAAAAGGCCGAAAAAAATGAAAAACGAAATCGCGTTCAAGAGTAAACTGCCACTTCCGGTTGGTGGATGTTGATTAAAATCATAATATCTCTTACACTACGTGAAAATAATAGATATGAAATTTCAGCTTGATCGACTTGATAGTTTCGGTGAAAAAGTTAAAAACGCCAAAATCCAAGAGTTAAAGTACTGCTTCCGGTTGGATAAAAATATAAAAAAAAATTATATTATTTTGAAGGTAAATTTCACAGCAAAATTTCAGCTTAATGTGTATGATAGTTTTGCTGGAAAAACCTTTCAAAGATTATACAAAAATTAGGTGGTTTTCCAAGGGAAGTGCCACTTCCCGTTGACGAAAATTTTTAAAAGTCTAATGGATTGTAATGGCTGGTAAAAAAAATATAAATATGAAGTTTCAGTTTAATAGGATAAATGGTTTTTGAGTTATTAGCGATTTTACACAAAAAAACACACAGACATACAGACATTTTCCAGAAATCATGAAAACGTTGTCAGGGGATGATACCTGATACAAATCGGGTCAAAATCTAAAGATCGAATTTTCGCACGATCACAATACTTTATCCGATTAGGATAAAGTAAAAAACAGGCGGAATAAATGGACGTGGAAAAAAATACGAAATGAAAGAAAAATTGTGTACGAGTATGTACCCGTAACCATAAATTCCTAGAAGCGGGGCTTAGAAAAGGACTGCGGTCATATGTATGTAGATATAGAATACCTTTCATACTTTTCGGTCGGCAAAAATCGTCACATTTTACAAAGAGTAGGGATTAGTGGACAGACTCAAATAACAAAGAAGTGATCTTTTTTTTTTTCTATATAGAATAACTGCTCTACCAGTGTACTATGTATGTACTAGCTGTGTCCTTGTTGGTCCCGGTTCTAGGAATTCATGGTTACTGTACTCTGATCTATAATAATATGATCCACACTGTCAAAAATTACTCATTTTTATGGGGACCGTGACGGATGGCAGCGGACGACTACACTCGAGAGAGCCACTGCTATCTCAAGAGCCAAACAAAGAAGAACAATACTTTATTAATAATACGTCTATAGAAAAATTTAATTATCATATTCGCGTCGAGCGGCCTAGAATTAGTACAGATTTTTTAATCTTTACTCCATTCTCCGAAAACAGAATTAGTACCAAAACCATAGTACATATATAACGCGTCAATAAAATCGTTGAATGCAAAGTTTGACCTTGAATCACGATAAGCACTTGCTTGAACGGTGTCTGTCTGTGTCGGAATCCGTTTTCGCACTTTGATCACACTAAACTGTAGTTCGACAGTACACACGTATATCGGCGAATTATTTCATGTAATCGGAATTGAAAAGCATTTTCACATTTGAAAGTTACGCACACGCCTTAACCCTGCGGCGAGCGAAGGCTTTTCACGAACAATGCGAAAAACGGAATGAGGGAGGATCGAAGGGTAGGGGGATACGCGTCTAAAAACGTAGAGATTTTCGAGAGGGGTGTGCGCGATAAACAATAAGCCATTATTGTCTTTTAATTTATAACGGAAAACTCGAAGCGAGAAAAACGTTTTTCCCCAGGAACTACCCAGTTGTTGTAAGCGGCTGGCGAACAATGGCCACGGGGACTAAAGGCCCAAGCTCCACTTTCTCTCCTCATCAATCTTGGCCTTCTTTCAAGACTATCGCGGACTTGTCGTGTCCCCTCGATTATTATTATTATTTGTTTATTTATTATTCGTTTTTTTGTTTATTCGGGCCTCTGTCCCTTTTTGTGACGTCAGTGAATAAATTTTTTTTAAACCGTATATAACTAACTATGTACATACATACATACATATCTATCGGTTGCATAATGGAACTTAAAGTACAGAGCAGAGTGTTCATATTACAATTTACAATAGTAGTAGTAGAAATAAAGTCCATGCAAATCTTAAAGATATCATCATCGAGCCGGTCAATTAATTTATTATTTCAGAAAACCTAACCTAACCTAGCTTGTCCAAATCTATACGCTTTGATTTTTGTCAGTATCGATGGATTATTTGACATTCATTTTTAGAACCAAATTTACTATACGATGTATCAACGGATCAAACGATGTTGTCGGGCAAATATTCGACCTTGAAACTTTTGAAACGTTTTTTTTTTTTAACAATTTTGGTATAATATTTTTATATGCCTAAATGTGTTTCGTTTGAATGACACGATTTTAGACATGGGCATGTTTATCAGAAGTACATACATATCTACAACAAAAAAAAAACAAATCTGAACCATTTTCCAAAATGTAACAAAAGGAAAATGTAACAAAATACATACATAGATTCGATCCGAGGAAAAGTTCAATGGAGAAAATCTTGAAGGACATCTGTCGAACCAACAATGGGAATAAATCGGTAGATTATTATTTGACATTCATTTTTAGAAGCAAATGTATACGACGTATCAACGGATCAAACGGCGTTGCGTGCAAAAATTCGACCTTGAAAATTTTGAAACGTACAATTTTTTTTACCTTTATTTTACAAGGTTTTTTTTTGAACAATTTTGGGATAATATTTTCGTATGCCTAAATGTGTTTCGTTTGAATGACACGATTGTGTAAACACGGGCGTGTTTACCACAACTACATATCTACAAAAAAATCTAATCTGAACCATTTTCTAAAATGTACCAAAAGGAAAACCAGCAAAATAGATTGGGGTCTGAGGAAAAGTTAAAAGTTGGACGGAGAAAATCTTAAATGACACCTGTCGAACTAAAAATTGAATAAATATGTTTCATATCCGTTTAAAACATACGAAAGTAACAACTTTGAGTTGTGATACTGTTACGTCTCTGCCTGACCGGTGCGTCATAAATATAAAATGCAATAGTACAACCGAATGTCGAGCCGTAGCAACGACCACGGACTGTTGGTCTTATACGCATTTAACTTGAAATTCGTCATACCTCGGACGAATGTTGAGTCACACATTGTTTTCTGCACATTTGGCTAAATAATCGGTACAGCCCGGATATGAGTCAGATCACGACACATAACCCCCCGCCTCTCTTCCCCTCAGTCTAAGTTGACGTTTACCGATCAGATTCGACAGTGCATCGGGCGACACCGACGACCAATTGCAATCGACCCAGGGATCAGCCGTTTGTCCCCTCACATCCCCCAAACTTCCTCAGCCCCTTTAAGTTTATATGTAAACTAGCTGACCCGGCATACGTTGCAATGCCCAATACCGTTCCTGTTCCCGTTCCCGGTCCCGATCCCGTTCCTGTTCCCGTTCCTAGTACGTTATCTGACGCGTGAGCAGGCCCGTTCCTGTTTCCGTTCCCGTTTTTTCCCGACTCCAGATCCCGGTTCCGTTCCCGATCCCGATCCCGTTCCCGTTCCCGTTCCTAGTACGTTATCTGACGCGTGAGCAGGCCCATTCTCGTTCCTGTTCCCGTTTTATCCCGATTTTTTTTCACAGGAACCATCCCCGGCGTGATCACAATAAGTCCTGAAAGTTTCATCGCGATCGGTTGAGTGGTTTAGGAGCCTATAAGAGACAGACAGACAGACAAACAGACATTCATTTTTATATATATATGTAGATGTAAAGGACGGAGTACAGCCACTCCTCCAGTCATACTCTTCCAGTCTCCTCCAGTCACAACAGAATCACACAGGTCACTCTTCAGTCAAACAATTAACCCACACGGACGTATACTCTCCTAAACTAAAATAACAGTTGCCAACACGCAACTTTTCCGAATTATATCAACACACAAATCTTTATATTTTACTGTAATTGTGCCACCAAATGAACCATTGTGAAATCAACAAATAAACAAACAATCATCATACCATCAAGTGCTGTTTTCTCATTTTTCTCTGTTCCTCAACCTCCAATACATAACAATACCCAATCGGACATACATACTAAGTCCTTTCAGAGCCGAAACACTCCCGTCGCGCCAATCCAATCATTGCGCACACAGTCAAAATCATCGCGATTGACAGACACCTAATAGTATTGTGCTCGTGTATAACATATCTCTGTATGCATACTATGATTTAGATGTCGTTTGTAGTCGGTACAGACCAGCGAGATAGTTAACGCGGCACAGAGGCAAGGGGGAAATGGAAATGGGGTTTGGGGGTTGAAAGAGGCAGGGGTAGAGCACCTGCTGGCCGCACCTGGCACATTTCGGGGATGATCGGAAGCTACCGGTCAGGGGTAGCAAACCACAAACAGGGGCCCGTATAGCCTCTAGGGGTAAAGGAGGGTGTATAGAGGGGTAGGGGGGGTGGTTTTGGCGAGTGTGCGCGACACGCGAAACCAAACTTCTGACCGACCGGTATAAACGCGCCACAAAGGAGCCGATCGAGCCCCGGGCCACAAACAAATGTTGCTATCGATTCGGTACAAATGCGTATATGTGTATGTACATATATGTATGTCTGGTTAAAGTGTGTGTGTGTGAATTAAAATAAACTCCACACATTCTTCTCAATTCAACAGCCCATCGTCCACTCGGTCTACCTTGCTTTCATTCACATCCTCTCGGATTCTGCTCGCTATGTGTCAACTTCAACTTTTTCACACGTTCCGTCTATATCTGCCACTTTGGTCCCGCTTCTTACCCATGCATTCTTCTCGTTCGATTTTGTATGCACTGGATCTTACGTAACATTTTTCAATTCATCCTGAGTGAGAGTGAACTGTGTAACACTCGGTCGCCGGTACCAGGGTTGCCAACCGTCAGGGATACAGTAGTGCCAACCTCAGCTCATTGGTTCACCGAGCACCCACACTATAACTATGTATAACCTTGCTTTTATTTCACATCCTCTCGGATACATCTACCATCCATTCATTGTGTCCACTCCAACTTTTTCACACGTTCTGCTATATCTGCCACTTTGGTCCCGCTTCTTACCCATGCATTCTTCTCGTTCGATTTTGTGTGCACTGGATCTTACGTAACATTTTTCAATTCATCCTGAGTGAGAGTGAACTGTGTAACACTCGGTCGCCGGTACCAGGGTTGCCAACCGTCAGGGATACAGTAGTGCCAACCTTAGCTCATTGGTTCACCGAGCACCCACACTATAACTATGTATAACCTTGCTTTTATTTCACATCCTCTCGGATACATCTACCATCCATTCATTGTGTCCACTCCAACTTTTTCACACGTTCTGCTATATCTGCCACTTTGGTCATGCTTCTTACCCATGTCTTATATCGAGCGTACATCTCTGTGTGCACTGGATCTTGCGTAACATTCTTGAATTTAGCATCTACGTTTCACATCCATACGTCATAACTGGCAGTACGCATTGGTCGTACGCCTTCTTTTTTAAGCATAGCGAAATGTTGGATTTAAAAACAATGTTCATTCTTCCAAAAGCACTCCATCCTAGTTTCATTCTTCGTTTTTACAAACAGTCATATTCACCAATTGTCCTAGGTATAAATAACTATCAACTATCTCTACAATATGATTATCTATTGTGACTATGCTTTGCGTGCAATATTCATTAAACATAATTTTAGTTATATTAAAATAAATTTTTAAGCCTTTCATACTTTTATAGTATTTGAAGTAAAATAAATATTTTTTAATAATTTTTCATACAATTTAAAAAAAAATCAATTTATAAAATAAATAAATAACAAATTCTAACAAAAAACGGCCGATCAGAATTTAGTAATGTTCAGATCTTGCCAATGACGACAATTAAGGTCGGAAAAAACCGTCGATAAAATCATTCGACATGCGGGAATCAAACCCCGGACCTTCCTTCGAGAGACTAACGTTCCAACCACTGAGCTATCGCCTCCAGTTATACACTTGACTTGAATCTTTAACCACTTTTCGATCGGGGTGAACACACGGTACAATTTACGACACATCAAAATAAATCAATGTAAAAAGCGAGAGTAGTCATTCTTTGCGTTTAAATTTTCGATATCAAAGGATCTGGTCTGACGCGGTTTGTGAGTCGGGTCCAAAGGAGGCCTCAAAGTACGCTTCCAATGTCTTGACTTAATAAACATTGAACGTGATAATATATTAATAATAATAGTAGTTGGCGGTACTTTCGGGTGATTAGCTGCAGCCAGAAAATCACAGAGGCACCCTCGGGGCGTCAGCAACTGTGTTAATTCGCTTTGTGGTCAACTCCAGGTGGTTTACAGAACAGGGACTTATACGGCACAAAGCAAACGGACATAAAACATGGCCAAACCTCAACAAACAAACACGTATACCACTATATGTATAAATAATAATATACATAGTTCATACGAAAGCATTGCCACGCTTACCAGCTTTATACTCGAACTGCTTCGACTGACCGTACTTATCATTATTCAGAAGCAACAAATTATTGTAAGAAGTATGCATCACAACCTTAGCTGACCGTGAAGGAAGTGTCCATGTTTAGGTCAAAAGCCTAGAGAAAATATGAAGAGAGCCACAGGTAGACAGTGGTTTCCCAGTTGAAGAAGAGGGAAGGAAATAAGAGAGGGATAATGATTTGGAAGGCAGCAAGAGCTCATAGCTAAGTTACATAGATCATCATTTTCAGACGTTCACCATCCACTGCTGGATGTAGGCCTCTACAATCCTCTTCCATTCCTGTCTGTCACACATTCTTCTCAATACATCAGCCCATCGTCCACTCAGTGTACCTTGCTTTCTTTCACATCCTCTCGGATACCATTCCAGTATTTTTCGCGTCCATCTGCCATCCGTTCTCCAACTTTTTCACACGTTCTGCTATATCTGCCACTTTGGTCATACTTCTTACGATCTCTTCTTGTTATTGTATATACCAAGCATACATCTTTCCATGCTTCTATGTGTGCACTGGATCATACGTAGCACTCTTGAATGTAATTATATGGTCGTAAGCAGCTTAACTCGAATTTTTTGACAAGGTACCTTAAGCTATGGTTTCGCGCATTTGATTTTTGCATAAATTCCATTCTTGTCTGTCTCGAGGTATCTGCATCCACTTAACTTAATTAATCACCCCATCAACCACTCGGTCTACCTTGCTTTCGTTCACATCCTCTCGGATACCATTCCAGTATTTCTCGCATCCATTCTTCTTGCTGTGTCCACTTCAACTTTTTCACACGTTCCGCTAAATCTGCCACCTCGGTCGCGCTTATTACCCATGTATTCCTCTTGCAATCTCTTCTCGTTATACCGAGCATACATCTTGGTCGTATGCCTTCTTTTTTAAGTATAGCGGAATGTCGAATTCTTCCAAAAGCAACCCATTCTAGTTTCATTATTCGTATTATTTCTTCTTCTTTAAATCCGGTCATATTCACCAATTGGACAATTTGGATTTAACAATATCCAGATCTTGCCGATGACGATATTTAAGGTTGAAAACGTCGAGGTACACTTTCAACATACGGGGATTGAACTTCGAACCATTCAGTTAAGTGGACAAAGGTACTAACCACTGAACTATCGCCTGGTTTTGGAAAATATATAATTTATTTTCGAAGATTTTGCGACTGTCTGTCGTTGATAGGTTTTAAAACGTTTGCGCGATCGAAACCCCCCTCTCGAAACATTTGCCAGTGGATGGTGGGTAGGATGGGAAAGTGAGGGGTGTTCTATCTGGCAAGGAAAGGGTTAAAAAGTGGGTTTGAGGTTGAGAGGGGAGGTAGAGGATTTCGCCTGCCATTTTCACGCCCACACGCGTTGACTTACCAATAGGTCGTTTGTGTCTTAATTTTGTGGCAATCGAATCGTTGTTTGAAACCCATGTTTCAAAAAGTAGCACATGAGTCGCCTAGTTCCAAATCCCGATAAGTCCACAATATATAAAAAATGAGGATAAAATATTTTCTGGTTCTAAGAATGTTTTCAAACGATGCCTTATACTTGAATTATTCCAAATACCAACAAGTGCGCCGTAAAAAAATATTGAAAATCAGTGTTAGTTCCAAAAACTGACAATTGCACTATGATAAAAGCCCATATTTAGAAACAAACAACGATAAGTCCACGTTTCTAATCTCAATATTTTGTTTAATATCAACAGAATTAAGTTTAAATGAGTTTAAACGCCATCAAGCAAATAAGTCTGTAGCAGAAAAACCGCGTTTGCGAACAAGTGAGTTTTATGGACTTATCGGGATTTGGAACTAGGCGACTCACATATTAACATAAAAGTATGAAAGTATGAAAGTAGGATTAAAAATTAATTTTAATAAAACAAAAATTATGTTTAATGAACTTTGCACGCAAAACGTAGTCACTGTATATAAACCATATTGTTGATGGTTGTTTATACCTAGGACAATTGGTGAATATGACTGGTTGTAAAGAAGAATGAAACTAGGATGGAGCGCTTATGGAAGAATGAACATAGTTTTTAAATCCAACATTCCGCTATGCTTAAAAAATAAGGCATACGACGATGCGTACTGCCAGTTATGACGTACGGATGTGAAACGTGGATGCCAAGAAGCATGGAGAGATGGAAAGATGTATGCTCGGTATAACGAGAAGAGATCGTAAGAGGAATACATGGGTAAGAAGCATGACCAAGGTTGAAAAAGTTGGAGTGGACACATACCGAGAAGAATGGATTATGTCAAAATGAAAAAAATGTCATTCAAAATGCTCTCAGACACTCTAGAAAGTCCTGTTACTCCTATTAGGTTCTGAAAATATTCTAGAATCCTCTAAAAGGCTATTAAACTATCAAGAAATGTTTTATAACCAAGAAAAAAGAAAATTCTCGACTTACAACACTAGGATCGAGTGCTTTTGGCAGAATGAACACAACATACGACCTTCGATGCTAAATTCAAGAATGCTACATAAGTTCAAGTGTCGACAGAGAAGCATGGAATGATGTATGCTCGGTATAACGAGAAGAAAATGTAAGAGGAATACATGGGTAAAAAGTATGACCAAAGTGGCAGATATAGCGGAACGTGTGAAAAAGTTGGAGTGGACACATATCGCGAAGAAGGTATCCGAGAGGATGTGAAAGAAAGCAAGGTAGACCGAGTGGACGATGGGCTGATGAATTGAGAAGAATATGTGTAGTCAAGTGGATGCAGATTGCTCAAGACAGACAGGAATGGGAGAGGATTGGAGAGTCCTTCATCCAGCAGTGGATGGTGAACGGCTGAAAATGATGATGAAAACAAAAAGATTTTGTATGTACATAGGTAGAAATTCGCTGTGGTTGTTCTATTTACATTTTCTGTGAGTTATGATAAATTAATGTCGATCGACAATAAAGCTATGAGAAATTAATTACGATCGTATTTACTATACGGTATGTGTATATTGTATGAAAGTTGAGCTGAAAGAGTTGGTCGCGGCATCGGACAGGACAAACTCGCTGAAATCGCTGCGGAAAATGAAGGGAAATCTTTTCGCGACATGTCAGTGGCGTGCGCAAAATATTCAAAAATAGAATTGGTAATTTTTTTTTTGTTTTCAATTTTTCTATCGACATCTTCTGAAGGTTCACTATTTGAAATAAGGTAAAAAAAAGAGAAGGACTAAGATTGGGTAGATATTTATTTATTTATTTAAAATACATGGGTAGGTGGCATAGCCGATGGAGACTAGGGGTCAGATATAAATTTTACATACATACATTTATGTAGGTATAAGTAGATTTTAATTTTCAGTTATTCATGTATATTTTAAGGATTACAGAAATTGAGATGATTTTTAAACATTTATATTTTCAGAAGTTACTAGCAGATTTGGGAGGCGGTTCCAAACTTCGACCATTCTATTTGAAAAGAATTTAGTCTCTGACAATGTTGTTAGATTTATCTTTTAGGAGTATATGACCTCTGAGATGTGCGTTTTTATTGAACGTGAGGAGGTTTTTTATTGGGCATTTATATTTATTATTTATTATTTTATACACTTCTATTAGATCGCCTCTCAATCCTATCGTCTCCAAAAATATATAAAAGAAAAAGATATCAAGGAACTTTTTTTTAGAATCTGCCAATTTTCGTGGAAATTCCAAATAAGGTGAATAAATTGACAAATATTCTAGTAGTAGATGGCCAATTTGGATTTAGAGTCAATATCTAAATTTTGCTAATGATATTTAAGGTCGAAAATCGTCGAGAAAACCTTTCGACGTACAAGGATCGAATCCCAGATCTTCGCCCAGGAGACCAACATTCTACCTACACCATTATCTTGACAATAAATGGCGCTAAGTTTGCAATAATTATAATGTGCCGTAACATTGAACTTTGCATTACCGCGTACCAAATGCCTTCTAACTTTTTGACATTTTTGCCATATATGTAGATACATATAAAAATATGTAAGTAGAGCTTCGCTCATGAAAAAAGGCCGAAAGCTGCTGTGGGGAAGGTTGGAGGAAGGGAACTTTCACTTTACGCGTTTGCCGTTTTGACGTGAATTCGTCTATACGCGGACCAGCATGGGGTACCAGTACGGAAACGGCGGTGTTACGTTTGGATGGGAATACATTCCGACACTATAACTTCATTACTAATAACGTGGTTGACATGAATGTTATTTTATTCGCTCGGGTATACGTTTACGATACATTTATGACCTTGAGTTGGCACCGTGGATGCGTGAGGCACAGAGGAGGGGGTGTACCAAATGTGTACCAAAATGTCTGTGACAGAACGATTTAGACGGTATCGGGAACATCAGAAAGTCGACGCGGCGCGAGCACCTCGACGGCCAGTTTACCACAGGCCAATGACAAATAAAATTGTAATCAATTATTATTATCAGTTAAGACTTTATTCGTTATGCTAAATAAAAATATATTAATGTATCCATTTCGATGCTTTCATTTCATTCTCATGTTCCAAATAAAATATTAGCCGCTAACGCAGACGTATTCACGGAAACCCACGGCTGTGCTCGACACAGCCACACCCCGATTTTTTTTTCTAAAACTTTTTCAAGTTATAGTGGTGGCACTACAAATGTATACCACTATACACGTGAAACATGTGCAACGACTATATATTAGAATGTATTTAACACATACTGTACAGTGTATACCCGTTGATTTGCAACGGACGCCCGTTCATGAATAAATTGAATGGAAGATTGCAGAACTTATTGATAGCAATTCAAACAATATTTTTTAATAACAATTTTTTTCGATATATGTATTTTTCGGAAGCCACTGCAAAAGTGGCCGCAACTCCAAAACATTTCACTTATCAAAAACTTAATTCTATTCATAAGGCAAGGCAAGAAGTGCGCCAAGTTTGCTTTGGCGAGACCTCGACTAGCTACCACCCACAAACCTCCCACCACCCCCAAATTTCTACACAAATCCCCCTCTTTTCAGTCGTCTCTCTATTCTCACCAGCAACTACTCTACCATTCAAATTGTGTGCAAAACTTTCCGTTCAAAAGAAGACAACAACAATCGAAAAAATAACCCCAGTTTCAAGTAAACAAACGAACGAATAATATTCGCGCTGAACACGCTCGGCGTATAAACGACGTGCATATTATTTACCACTAGTGTAAGCCCGTTGAATATCAACGGAGCGGTTTCTCATCACCCGTACTGTGAGTGTTTTGTGTCGGTGAGTATACTGCCGTCCTAAGCCCACTTAACGTAACTGACAAAAATTACGAAAATGAGTTAGAGTGTATTCTTGCAATTTTTCATATCAAAATTAATTCAAGGATGTTACAAAAGTGCACACAAAGAAGTATGTATGCTCGGTATACCAAGAGAAGATGGTAAGATGAATACATGGGTAAGAAGCATGATTCAAAGTGGCAGATACAGCAGAACGTGTGAAAAAGTTGGAGTGGACACATATCGTGAAGAAGGTATCCGAGAGGATGTGAAAGAAAGCAAGGTAGACCGAGTGGACGATTGGCTGATGAATTGAGATGAATATGTGTAGTCAAGTGGATGCAGATTGCTCAAGACAGACAGGAATGGAAGAGGATTGGAGAGGCCTACATCCAGCAGTGGATGGTGAATGGCTGAAAATGATGATGGTGAAAAAAACGGAATTTTTCCATGGTTCACGAGTTAAACCAGTTTGAATAATAGCGATGGTAGTGCACTGTCGACGAGTGACAACCTAATATAGCAGAAACATACATACCACACGCCACGTCACCCACATCTTCAGACAAGATCTTTAAAACAAAACCTCTACAGTTTTATATGGCGTAGAAACATATGTACCTACATGCACGATGAATGTCTAGCCGTTTGGTTCAACGCGTTGAGGATGGAGGGGAGCGTCAACGTCACGTCACGTGGGACGTGTGTGTTTCCAACGGGCACACGTGATAACCGTCAGATGCTCAAGTTTGGGTATCGACTGGTTCGCCATTTTGTTAATTTTTGGTTAAGGATTAGTTAGTTGGTCTTTTCTATAAGGCCGAAATTAATTAGAGGAAACTTTCGGGCGAATGTTCGCCAACCGTTGGCCTTATGCCGGCGCCAGACATACGTTCAAAGAAGTGATCACTTATTTGAAGACTTTGCTCACACATTTGTTCACATATTGTTGTATCTGCCAGATATGTGTTCAAAGCTCTCCACGGCGACGCTCGCGCAACTGGGCTTCGCGCAGTGTGGCAGGCACACAAACATTTGGACTTTTATCCCTTTGATGTGCGCTAAAAAACCGACACGGTACGGCAAAGCGCACTTGAGTGATCAAATATGTGACAATAGTATCAAATGCCCATGCCACACATGTGAACACTTATTTGATCACATCGTGACGTCGTCGAATGCTGACGAGCATTCGCATGGAAGTGGCCGAATGTGTGACACTGAATGTGGAGGAGGAAGGTCTGCCATCTTGCTTTGTTCGCATTTTAGCATTTTTTTAGTACGTTGACCTAAACGCGAACATGCGCGAGCGACCTCCTACACATACACGCTCGTGAAGTGAAGTGCCAGCATGAGACTACATAAATCACGTCGATTGACGTGTGACTCTCACGTCACGTGTGGTGTGGTATGTATGTTTAGCCTTAAGACGGGCGTATTGAGCCGATACACTGCAGGATAGGAGGGTTTGATCGCTAATTAGGGGTTTGAGGTGTCGTAATTAAATTCGACACTGGGGTGCGGACGTTATTTTTACACATGTGTAACATACTTTGATTTAAATATTATCATGATCGCATTACTAATGCTCGTGCGGAGTATAGTTAAATAAACGTATTGTACACGTACAGAATAACAAGCGCTTAATTAATGTCGCTGGCGCCATCTGTTAGCGGCTCAGCGAGACCAAAAGGCTTCCTGAGCGTCAGTTTGCTCACCGGATATAATTTCGATTTCCACACTGGTGCTCGCCAAATAGCTGTTTTTTTTTTTTTTCCCTTAGATAACGTTCTGGGTACCGTAGGTACTTGCGAATTTGAGCCGAGCGAAATTTTAGCGGCGCTTTGAAAAGTTGCGAATTGTTTATTTAAATATGGCCGTAGACGGGGAGCAGCCTGAGTCAACACAACAAAACCTATGCAGACATACAGCGAATTCAAAATGTTGACTTTTGTCGCTTCTGTCTATCTCGAGCATATAATTAATTAGTTCTAGATGTGTAACAGTGTGAAATCCCGGAATGGCCAGGCGAAGTGCAAAATGTATTACGCTTCATATGTCCATACATATGTATGTGTATTTTGGAGCTTCATCACAGGTACAACTTATGTACAACGTGACCTGTGAATGATTACACTAGTAATATCATGTTCTTTTGTGTATTTACTTGTTACTTTAAATATTTGTCTTTTTGCTTTCAATATTATTATGCTTTTTTTGTTTTAAATTTTACTTTTACTTTTGGGTTTTTTGACCCGTGTATTTTGCTTTTGCTGTACATAATGGTATAAATACTTAATCAAAAATTAATGCTATTCCTACATGACGAGATGAATGTAAAATCTGTAATATGATGCAGGGTTCTATGTACATATGTATGTATGTTCTATGTTTGCTATGTACATATGTATATGTACATCTATCTATATATATATAAATCAATGTCTGTCTGTTTGTCTGTTTGTTTGTCTCTTATAGGCTCCTAAACCACTCAACCGATCGCGATGAAAGTTTCAGGACTTATTGTGATTATGCCGGGGATGGTTCCTGTGAAAAAAAAATCGGGAAAAAACGGGAACGGGCCTGCTCACGCGTCAGAAAACGTACTAGGAACGGGAGCGGGAACGGGATCGGGCATTGCAACGCATGCCGGGTCAGCTAGTATTATATAAAAATACACGCTGAGAACGCTTCTAAGAGAGTGCTAACCTGTATATGTAATCATTGCAATCAATATGTAATCATTAAAAATGTAGTGTTAAGGTGGATCCACATTGGCGAACCGAACAGCGAACAACGAAGGGCGAAGGCGAATTGTTTAGTGTGTGGACGTTTATAAATCATCGGACGTTATTGTGTAGAGCGGTCCACACAATAAAAGCCCTCACAAACCCGAGCGGATTCGCTGCGTCAAACCGACGCCGACGCCCCTATCGTCGTCCCATTCTCACCGACATAATTCGCATTGGTGCGAATCAACGACGATAGAGGACGCCAACTTGACGCAGCGAATTCACTCGGGTTTGTGAGGGACGTAACAATTCGCCTTCGCCCTTCGTTGTTCGCTGTTCGGTTAGCCGATGTGGACGTAGCATAACAGATACACGACATCGATGAGATTTCAATAATCTGTACAATGTCTCACAAAAGCGAAAGGAAAAGGTTTGAGATATTAGGCCGGGCGCACACTGGATACGTATTCGTGTCGTACGTATGTTGTTGTCCCTCACATGTATGGAGTTGTCTCACGCCCAGAGAGAGAGACAACGCCATACGTGTGAGGGACAACAGCATACGTACGACACGAATTCGTACGAATACGTACCCAGTGTTGTATGTTCCCAAATTTTGACGCTGGTCCTTTTGGAACCAAATGACGCGGGCATTTCATCGAATGTACGTACGTGGGCGTAATGATACGCAATATTATAATTTTAATCGAACGACCCACTCTCTGTCGTCTGTACACTGGTATTACTTTGAGGGGTATTAGGCGGCCATTAGCGCGTCACGACTGGGACGGGTATTGCGAACGTGCCTCGCGACCTGCTCGACGGATTCGCGAATCGGCACGTTTCCATTAACGCGGTGTGCGGATGGGCGGTTTCGTTATGCGCGCCGCGTACACCGAGACAAATGTCGGGTTCTCACGTTCGTACCGAGATGAGAAGTTCATTGTTTTCACTCGATGGGTGTCGCAAGTGCGACGCAACGCCATCTTGAAGTTCCAATATGGCGACACTTGCATTTATACGAGCCGTTTGTTTTGAACGTGGAAAAAATGGTATGGTTTCGCACATGTCACTGTCACTTTTTTTTGTAAAACTTCTATTGGCACGGTAGTGACAATCGTTTCGTGTCGTTTCTATACAAACTGACCGAACGGACGGGTAAAACGATATTGCCGTCTCTCTTGCTCTTCCGCGTTGATGCGAGACAGAGATAGCTACCCGCGGCCCGTACCGCCCCTCGCCCTCAAAATGTAATCGCTTTTATCGCTCCATTGTTTGAGCAAAATGTGTGCGATGTTTTGAAGTCATTCTCACATAACCTATCCTCCGCTTGCTTTACACTGCAAAGAAGTTTTTTTGTCATAAAATTTGACAGATTGCTGACGCTACCGCTGCAATCGTTGACGCTGCTATCTATGCAAAAATCAACAGCGCAGGCCATCGACATGCGCTAAACCATAGCTTAAGTTAGCTTTTCAAAAAACTCGAGTTAAGCTGCCTAAGATCATATAATTACATTCAAGAATGCTACGTAAGATCCGGTGCACACAGAGAAGCATGGAAAGATGTATGCTTGGTATAACAAGAAGAGATCGTAAGTAGTATGAACAAAGTGGCAGATATAGCGGAACGTGTGAAAAAGTTGAAGTGGACACATGTCGAAAATAATGGATGGCAGATGGACGCGTGAAATACTGGAATGGTATCCGAGAGGATGTGAAAGAAAGCGCGGTAGACCGAGTGGACGATGGGCTGATGAATTGAGAAGAATGTGTAGAGTCAAGTGGATGTAGATTGCTCAAGACAGACAGGAATGGAAGAGGATTGGAAGGCATTAATCCAGCAGTGGATGGTGAATGGCTGAAAATGATGAATATTATTCAGATAGTCAGCAATTTATTGATTTCATGAACAAATAAGATCGATTGATGTGTACAAGAGACTTGGTCCGCTTGTATATTTATGTATGTATGTATGTAGAGCCACCAGTATATCTTGATAATAAATGGCACAGTTTGGGAACGGCAGCAGTATACAGTCTATAATTATATACATTAATCAAAAAATGAAACTATACCATTTAAAATTTGACCATTCATAGTTGTTAATTATTTATTGTCTAAGAGTCTAAGAGTATGACCTCTTAGATGAGGGTTCTCATTGAACATAATGAGGATGGTCATTTCACATGAATGATGATTATTTATTATTTTGAATACTTCAATTAAATCACCTCTTAATCTCCTCGTCTCCAATGTGGAGAGATGCAGTCTTTTCAATCTTTCGTGATAAGGTAGTGACCGAAGTAAAGTATTGGTGATACTATTTCTCTGCGCATGCAGATACGTTAGATTTAATAGCTTTAAAAAGTCACTTTTGGATGAAGATACATTAATTTTGATATGAAAAATCGCAAGAATACACTCCCATACTAAAACACATCTAACTCATTTTCGTAATTTTTGTCAGTTACGTTAAGTGGGCCTAGGACGGCAGTGTAATACGATTTTTTTGGATAATAAATTCAGAATGAGCAAATTGCGGCTAGAGAAAAACTATACAGCGCACTAAAACATAGTGCAAAGAACACAGAAGAAAAATAAAAGCAAACAAGTTAAAAACTGTTGAAGGTAAGAAGTATGTAGGTATTTTCTGCACACGGCTGTGGCTAATTTGTGCGCTTTTTCGTTTCGGGATTAAGGCGGGGCGCGGATTTGAAATTCAAACATATAAATCACCAGGGCCACCTAAATAAAAACGACAATAAGCCTCGAGGGGGGAGGAAAAGGCCGGCAGGGGTGTGCACTGTGTGTAAATCGCTAAAAATTAAAATGGCCCAATCCGGCACAAATCACCGCTAACTGCCTAAGGCCCCGGCTGCGACCCACAAACTCCTACGCCTCTTAACTCCTTTGCGCCTTTACGAAAACGTTCACTTAATCTCGGATAAATACCCCCCCCCCCCTTCACACCCTCCTTCTCTAAATTTTGTAAGTCTACTACAGCTCTATTTGCATACCTTCTTACATTTTAAACAAAAAAAAAAATATGCAAGGGTACACCTTCTATGTATGAGACACAGCCTATAAAAGTCAATACAAATATAATAACTATAAAGTTAAATAATTAAGTTATAAACGCGGCATACTATCAGGACTTGTATTGTAAATGGAATTGTAGAACAATCTAAATACCAATAAGGCAATGTATTATTATTATTATACATATTGTGCCACTGTACATAATATGTTCAGTGGCCAAGATTTAGATAAAATGCAAAGGTTACAAAATAGAGCTATGAGAGGTATTTTGAATGTCGGTAGGCCAAAAAGTATTAGAAGTATGTTAGATGAATTGGGTTGGGTGAGTATTAGAAATTGTTTAAAGTTAAGCGCATTGTATTTTGTTTCGATCATAAGTTATTGTCAAATTATTTTAAGAATTATATCATTAGAAATAGTGATATCCATAGTTATTGTACTAGAAATAAGAACCAATTAGTTGTAGGTAGAGTAAGGAAAATAAAGACAGCTGGTGGTGTTTTTCACAGGGGTGTATTAATGTATAATGCCCTCCCGGAGTGCGTCAAGTCTTCTAAGACAATAGATGCATTCTTGAAAAGTGTGAGGAGACACCTCTGTGAGAGATAGTAGTTATGTAAAAGTATAGTGTATAATGTTTAATAGATTTATGTAGTTGAATATGTAATAGATGTAAGTTAAATTAGCTAATTAGCTAATATTATATAAAATAAATAAATAAATATGATGATATTTGCACTTGAGCCATCTATGTAAGATTCGCTGACGACATAGTCATAGTTGTGTGTATGCGACTCGGTAGATTTACAAAGTAGATTAACACAATAATTAAGCAACGAAAGATAATTATAATAAAATGTTTAATGAATTTTGCACGCAAAACGTAGTCACCGTAGATAATCGTATTGAAGAGATGGTTGATAGTTATTTATACCTAGGACAATTGGCGAATATGAATGGTTGTAAAAACGTAGAATGAAACTAGGATCGAGTGCTTTTGGCAGAATGGACATTGTTTTTAAATCCAACATTCCGCTATGCTTAAAAAAGAAGGCCGTACGACCTTGGATGCTAAATTTAAGAATGCTACATAAGTTCAAGTGTCCACAGAGAAGCATGGAATGATGTATGTATGCTCTGTATAACGAGAAGAGATCGTAAGAGGAATACATGGGTAAAAAGTATGACCAAAGTGGCAGATATACGTACATAGCAGAATGTGTGAAAAAGTTGGAGTGGACACATAGTGAGAAGAATGGATGGTAGATGGACGCGAGAAATACTGGAATGGTAACCGAGAGGATGTGAAAGAAAGCAAGTGGACGATGGGCTGATGAATTGAAAAGAATGCGTGGAATCAGGTGGATGCAGATTGCTCAAGACAGAAAGAAATAGAAGAGGATTTGAGAGGCCTTCTGAAGTGGACGGCTAAAAATGATGTACTTACATATCATGTATCGATATACATACATATGTAGCTGGACGATAATTTATTGGATATGACGTTAAGATTTTCAAACTTTATTACCGTTAATGGCAAGATCTGGTCATCCAGATTTTAATTTAATTGACGGTTCCACAAAAACGGCACGACTGAAAAAAATTTCTTTCAAGCAATCGAATCATACTCCGTTTCTTCTCTCCCTTTCTACCCCCAGAAAGCAATGGAAAACCGCTGGAGATTATCTTTCCTCAGTTACTTCACTGTGACAGATGAAATGTTATTATGGTGGACGGCCTGACAATACTGCTATTGATAAGAACGATAAGTTTTCAAACAAGAACGGAGAAAGAGGGGAAAGCAGCTTCAAACAGGGTGCAAACTTGCAGATCAGATATACATATATAGATATTATAGAATTGGATCAATTCGTATTCCACTGAATGTTAATGGAATAATTGTTTCAACAGTATTGACAGTAATGACACTAATTGACACTATTCAGATAACGATTGATTGAACATACGACAGTTCAAATGTTATATATAAAATTTTACGAGTTCATATATATTTCAGTATTATGTGTGTGAATGTGTATGTACATATTTCAGAAGCGACCGATAAATATCCTGATGAGACCTGAGGGTACCCTCATTCTACTCTTGGGGACATATTTTTGCGCTTTGCGTAAATTCATAGATTGCAGGGGTAACGAACCCAGAAAAAATAATTCGACATAACAACTACTAATCTGTAAGAAATTAACCTTTCAAAATCATCTCTGTACAAGATCTTTATATGTATGTAAGTATCTATCATACCTATGTGATTATATTTTCAAAGAATACATATGTAGCAAAGAGATGCGATGCAGTTGAACTGCCCTGAATATGGAGTAGTTTGTAGAGATGTGTGCAGGGGCCTGCATCTGCGGGCCGGGGTCATGCGGGCCCGGTACCGAAAACGGATAGAAACTCACTTTCTTATTTTTCAGATTCAACACAAATTAGACAAAGGCTCATCGTCAACCTTTTTCGAAAATAATTATATATATATAATAACCCAAAACCGTTAGTCTGTCTGTCTGCTGATAACGTTCGCCGGGGTAAATGATTAAAAGACACGAACAGTCGCGCGCGAATGGGATTTTAACCCGAGATCACCAGGTCGGAACAGTGAGCGCTTGCGCTATGATCCAACGCCAATAATGCGAGATCTCCTATATTTGAACATATAAATCCTTAGTAGGTTCGCGACTTTGCTAAATTGTTACGTTGTTGTATTATAAAGCGCCATCTAGACAAAAACTATTAAATACACATATATGTACATATGTACATACTCACCCACAAAAACACTCACAGTACCGGTGATGAGAAACCGCTCCGTTGATATTCAACGGGCTAACACTAGTGTTGTATAATAAAACAAAAATAAGAGAGAATGCTATAAGCCAGGCGATAATTCAGTGGTAAGAGCGTTATGGGCAACTTACGCGGACAAAATTATTGACGCACTTACTTCAATCCCTGTATCAATATACCTTATGCTGCGTACATACCGACGAACCGAACAGCAAACGACGAAGGACGTTCACAAATAATAATAATCGTGTGTGGAGCGGTCCACACAATAACAATTCGCCTTCGCCCTTCGTCGTTCATTTCCTATCAAATCACATTCTGTTCTTTCTCTCCCTACCCTCCAAAATCATAGATATAAAATACCATAGATATGCCATTCCAAACAAATTTGCCTGGAGAAAGCGTCAGAAGCAACGGGGGTGTGCGGGGGGTTTAAAGTACGGGGAATTCTCACAAAAAAAAAAAAAAGCAAAATGCATGCAAGGAGTGCTAATGTTATTCTACATCTATGCTCCAAAAGGCACAGTTTTTACTACTGGAGAGTATCTTTCCGAGGTTAAGGCTCTCACTAACCCGAGCGAATAATTTGACGCTTGGCGTGTGCGACTGACGTCCCCGTTGTCGTCCCATTCGCACCGATATAATTTGCATTGGTGCGAATCAACAACGATAGAGGGCGTCAGTCGCAGACAAATTATTCGCTCGGGTTAGTGAGGGCCTTTACTTCATGATAGGCGTCAAGTGTCAAGTACACCATCTGCATAAAAAATTAAGCTTATCAAGTGTCGTCAAATTAAAACATTTTTTCTTCTTTAAAAAAAGGTTGATCACCGCTGGCCGCCGAACAATTTATTAGTATCGCCCGTAGCCCGCATTTCTCTCCACACACAAAAGTGAAGCAATCGCAAACATTTGATCTCGACGACACTCATATTGGTATTTATTGTGCAACGATCAAGATTTCAACGCGTCTACTCTGTGTGCCGATAAAACGCTCACACCCACACACTCTTGCAGCCCTTATTATTTTGCACACTCGAAAAAAAAAATAAACGAATCCCCTTCAAAATACAAAAAAAAAAAATCATCATCCCCATTAAAGATTACGCCGATAGCATTAAGCGTACCATAAAGTGGGGTTTCCGAGCTTTTTATTACATAATTTATTCTATTAAAAAAGTCACAGTATATCTACGTACCCACTCCCCGTTTAAAGAAGTGCCCGAAAGCATCGCTCTATCGGTTTACTAGAAACGGTGTGACGAATAAGTTTCAGGACTAGCATTTTTTATATCCTAGAAAAAATACACTAGAAGATTTTTCATTACCGCTACTTTTCTCTTATTTTGTCCAGTAGTGTTTGAGCGTTCATTTCAGCAGAGGAGACTATCGACTAAAAACGCGTACCCGAATAATTTTAGTATTTTGAACACAGATCAAAAGAGAGTTCAGAGCTGAACTAAATTTAGCATAAAGTAGCTTTGCAAGCATTTTCACTCAATTTCCTTTTCCTGTGAAATTGATTATAACCTACTACGTACATATGTACTATTTTGAACAAAACTAAAAGAAAATTCCTTACACATACATGTACATACATATGTACATACATACATACCTCGATTGGTGAATATGACCGGATGTAAAGAAGAAGAAATAAAACTAGGATGGAGTGCTTTTGGAAGAATGAACATAGTTTTTAAATCCCAACATTCCGCTATGCTTAAAAAAGAAGGCATACGACCAATGCGTACTGCCAGTTATGACGTATGGGTGTGAAACTTGGACGCTAAATTCAAGCATGCTACGAAAGATCCAGTGCACACAGAGAAGCATGGAAAGATGTATGCTTGGCATAACAAGAAGAGATCGCAAAAGAAATACATGGGTAAGAAGTATGACCAAAGTGGCAGATATAGCAGTAAGGGTGAAAAAGTTGAAGTGGCAATGGGCTGGACACATAGCAAGAAGAATGGATGGTAGATGGACGCGAGAAGTACTGGAATGGTATCCGAGAGGATGTGAAAGAAAGCAAGGTAGACCGAGTGGAAGATGGGCTGATGAATTGAGAAGAATGTGTGGAGTCGAGTGGATGCAGATTGCCCAAGACAGACAAGAATGGAAGAGTATTGGAGAGGCCTTCATCCAGCAGTGGATGGTGAACGGCTGAAAATGATAATGATGATAAAAGTTACACGCTTTAAAAAAAAGGCACACGACCAATGCGTACTGCCAGTTATGACGTACGGATGTGAAACTTGGATGCTAAATTCAAGAATGCTACGTAAGATCTAGTGCACACAGAAAAGTATGACCAAAGTGGCAAATATAGCAGAAGGTATAATATTGGATGATAAGTTAGATTTTTAGTTACACGGTCAATTTTTAATAAAAAAAGTAGGAAATATTTATAATGTCGGCTAAGAAAATTATTAAAGAAACTAAAATAATAATTTATAATGTAATTGTTAGACCTCATTTTATGTATTGTGGTTCATTATTAAATATGTTAGATAAGAATGGATGTATGTGAATATAATTTAAGGAAAAAAAATAATTTAATTGTAAAAAATGTTAAAATAAATAGAAATAGGAGAAGCATTTTGTACAGAGGTGTTTTGGAGTATAATAGACTGCCGAATGGAATTAGAAGTTCCAAACTATTGAAAAATTCCTGGCAGTCTTAAAAAAACATCTCTGTACAGATGCTTAGTTAAGGATTATAATTAATTAGCTTAAGCTACTATATTATATAAATAAATAAATAAGTTTCGAATAAAGTTCCCGAACCTGTCAAAATTAAAATTTTAAACTTTAAAGCCATTTTAAATCCCGGAACTCGAAAGCAATACCATGAAGCGAACGTCGGCTTTGCAACGTCCGAGTAAGCAGATTTTTTCAAATTACACTTTATTACCCTGCTAGGAGAGGGGAGGGGTGGTGAGAGGGGAGGGGGGGTTAGGGGGTGGTATTTATCACCCCAGCGATCTCTCACACGTATAATGCGGCAATAAAAATAATGAAATATTCTCAGGTGAGAGCGAAAATCTCGCGATTTATGCGAAGAACGGTCGACTTAACACCTCAACGCCCGCAATTACTACTACGTACCCGCGAATGTTATTTCCATTATCGCTCACTGTGAATTTTCTATTTTTTTAAATTATCACATAATGAGCGATTTATATTCATGAGAATGCAACATCACTATAATGGTCATATTTTCCATGTACATATTTATCACTTATACAGAATGTTAAAATAAAAAGTTTATGACGTACAAAAACGTGCTACAAAGTGTTATGGGCTAAAAAAAACCGTTTATTTTAACCCATTAAAATATATTTTAATAATCTTTCGGTATCCCAGAATGAAAACGATTAATCATACCTACATACATATTTATATTCGTCTAACTGAAATTATCGATACAATAGAAATGCTATTTTATATGTTTCATTCACTTTAAATAATTCTTAACATCCAGTATAGAGGAAAATCATCGTATATGTAATAATAATTATTAATTATGTAGTTTAATTTTTAGCGTACATTTATTTGTACATTCGTACTTTGATATAATTTACACATAAATGTTTTGATTTGAATCACTAAGTTACACAAATACTATCGTAATCTACTATAGTTGGTTGTTTTTAAAAGGAGAGTTTGTGTTTTACTGTCTGTTTCTCCTAAAACGGCGTGTGTTGAAAAGGGACAAAAGTTCGTCTACCTAATAAAGGTGATACACGTTATTAGTGCATTTGGATTCACTCGAGGTTTTATCCCTTTTTAACGAATGCGGTTAGAAGAAACAAATAAACTGTATACATACTTTGTGGATGAAGGTAATTCGTGCACCAATTATTATATGCAATCTCCTATTCCTAGGTTAATTAGGACTGGCAATAAGTATGGGAATTTATTGGATTATTTCTGTATGAGCATTAATTTAGTAAAGCTCAAGCTGTTGCTTTCTTTAAGAAGTTCCTCTTCTTAGTTTAATAAATTTTATATGTATATTACTCTTGTATTGTTATCTTCTCTGTTTGTATTTTTTCTTGTAATAGCCTTTTTAGGCGTGTAATAAATAAATAAATTAAGTCAGTCAGATAAACAGGAAAAGTGTTTACAAACTGCACTTATCTATAAATAATTTTATTTGATTATTTTAACCTTTGTGAACTTATGAGTACTTTACGAATCTTTTTTATAGTGATAAAGCTCAACAATTTGACCCTGTCCTTTTCTTACCAAAAATATAAGAAATTTCTACTCACTTTTGCTCCTGCGCTGTTGTTCAGGATACGAAGCCGAAGTAGGAGTCATATCCTTGTCTGGCAGCTCTTCTTTGATGACCTTGTTCTCCATGTTCTGAAATCGAAAAAATATATAAATGAATGTTATATAATTGTCGGCTAAACCGATAGGGAGGCAGATTTATAAGCAGGCCAAAACCATCAAAGCTAAATTAGGACGACGGGATAAGGGGGTGGTAGGTGGGCTCTGGCGACATCTGCTATACAGTTTTTCTGCACTAATTACCCGGCTATTAGCCCTTATGGCTCTCTGCTATGCCAGCCCTGACCCGACCGTGACGCACATAGCAAATTTGGCCCTTCAAAAATTCGAATGATTTCGAATAAAAAAAATACATCTAAACATAATTTTACATACGCATATATGTATTTGTACAGGTCCCAAACTCTTCCCGGATAAACCTAAAGGCGCTCACACACCTTAGCGAAATCGCCGCGTCAAACTGTCGCCCTCTATCGCGGTTGATTCGCACCAATGCGAATAAAGGCTTCACTAAAAAAACGCATACATATTTACATACGCATATTCTTCGTGTGACGTCATCAAAGATCAGTTATTCGCAAACTGCAGTAACCTCGCCATAGCACGGGTCGTACGATCGTACTAAAAAGTTCATTGCAAGGATAGGAGCGCTATCATGTCTAGAGTTGTAAGACCTAAGCTAGCGCGAGGTGACTGTATTATTTATTTAAGATAGCTTAAAAAGCTAATAACAAACAAACATTACTTAAAGACCCTCACTAACCCGAGCGAATAATTTGACGCTTGGCGTCTGCGACTGACACCCCCTATTGTCGTCCCATTCTCACCGATATAATTGGCATTTGTGCGAATCGACCCGAGGTGAGGGCCTTTATATCTTTAGGACGATAGGGGCGAAAGTTTGACGCAGCGATTTCGCTAAGGTGTGTGAGCACCTTAAAATGTCTGATTTTTGGATCACGCAACGTCATTTAAGGTCCTGACTAACTCGAGCGGTATCGCTGCGTCAAGTTGACGTCTGCTATCGTCGTTGATTCGCACCAATGCGAATTATATCGGTGCGAATGGGACGACGATAGGGGCGTCAGTAATACCACTCAGGTTTGTGAGGGCCTTTAGACTGATACACAACAACCAGATTTTTTTTGAACCTCGACAACCAGATAGATACACAGGTTTAGATGGTACGTATTAGATTGTGCGATTCTCTGTTGCATAAAAATTTCTTGGAAGTCAATGGTTCGATGAAGAAAACCTTCACCAAAACCCTTTTCTGACCTTTTTTTTTGCATCGTCGTACTCAATTGTCAAATGAAAACAATGAAATTCAGAAAGAAATATGAGAGGTTGAATTTTATATATTTTCTACGTCTACATACTACTAAATAGAGTACCTAGTTTTCGTATAGCTTCCTAGACCTATTTTTTTTTTTTGTATGAAGATTATGAGATGAGCAGGTAGCTGGTGAAGTAAAAGTGGTGTAATGTAATAAGATGCTCGCCACCGTCAAAAAAAATCTGGTTGTTGGTGAAGTGGCCAAGTGTAATATCGCTCTTAGAGCGATATTACATTGAGCAACAAAACCAGCACCAGATTTTTTTTGGCGGTGGCGAGCATCTTATTACATTGCACCACTTTTCACTCACCAAGCTACCTGCTCATCTCATAATCTTCATACAAAAAAAAAATACTATACGAAACTAGGTACTCTATGTAGACGTAGAAAATATATAAAATTCAACCTCTCGTATTTCTTTCTGAATTTCATTGTTTTCGAAACAATTGCGTTGACGTTGCGTTGTGTTGACAATTGAGTACGACGATGCAAAAAAAAAGTCAGAAAAGGGTTTTTGGTGAAGATTTTTTTCGGCGAACATTGACTTCCAAGAAATTTTCAAGCAACCCAGAATCGCATCGTCTAATACATCGTAATACTTACCATTGAACCTGTATATCTATCTGGTCGCCGAGGTTCAAAAAAAACCTGGTGTTCCGTTTTGTTGCTCAATGTAATATATAAGCCATACTCTGGTGAACGTAAATTTGAAGATGCTGGCAATTAAATAGAAAAATCTGACGGCTCACAACTGTACATTTACTGTAGTCCACTTTAGCCTGATACACAACAACCAGGAATCCTAGGCATATCCAGAATTAATTGGGGAATGGGAATGGGAATTGGGGAATAATCAAATTGTGTGATTTGTATGCGTAAAAGTTTTCCATCTCTCCATTACGATTAAAAAATAATAAACCAAGGAAATTAAACTACCATAAATATTGCCTAACCCCCACCACTTGGACATGAAAACGTTTTGTAACGCGCTGATGAAAGCTTCGCCACCCTGTATACACACTGTACTTTCTGTACTTATACATCAAGGTGATTATGTATTTTAACTGCTATAGAACAGATACACGGTCGCGGTTTGTTTCGCATTGTGAAAATAAAACACGTGGCTTTTGTTCGCAGCTGGAGCCGCGGCGACATGTATTGTCAACCACGTATTGTTTCGGGGCTCGCATTGACGGACTATACAGTGTTAATAAATTTGCAAATGAATGTACGCAGTCGCCTCACGATAGAACGGTGCATTAGATCTGCGCATCTGTTATGCTGCGTACACACCGACGAACCGAACAGCGAACGACGAAGGGTTGCTAAATTCATTCATCATAAATCATCGAACGTTATTGTGTTAATAGCAATTCGCCTTCGATTTCTTCATCGTTCGCTGTTCGGTTCGTCGGGGTGTACGCAGTATTAGTGTTGTAAGTCGAGAATATTCGAGAATTTTCTTTTTTCTTGGTCATAAAACATCTCTAAATAGTTTAATAGCTTTTTACAAGGATTCTAGGATATTTTCAGAACCTAATAGGAGTAATAGGACTTTCTAGAGTGTCTGAGAGCATTTTGAATGACATTTTTTCATTCTGACGACACTGAATGTGTCATTTCGTCATTATAACATACGCACTACTAGCATGAACGTTTTCCGCGAGATTCTCACAGGAATGCAATGCTTATTAACTCTGGAAGCAATAAATTATGTATACATATTTTTATTGCTTTGGTTATGATATTCCAGTGAAATTGTTCCAATTTATGTTATAATAATCATTCATTTAAACTTAGCACAAAAGATCGTAAAATTTTTTTGTCATATTTTTGTCATATTCAATAGATGCATTCTTAAAAAGTGTGAGGAGACACCTCTGTGAGAAATAGTAGTTAAGTATAAGTATAGTATATAATGTAAATTTGATTTAGTGTTTTGAAATATGTAATAGATGTAGTTAAATTAGCTATTATTATATAAAATAAATAAATAAATAAATATTCACTCCCCATCAAATTTAGTTTTTGTCACGGATACTAAACTAATATTATTCGTGTAATCCGTATCACCTTTCCCAAGTATTTATTAGCCTAGATTAGAGCGAGTTTACTGTATATTTAAGCAAATACAGTAAAATTTAGTTTTTATTTATTTAAAATACATGGTGACCGATGGAGCCCAGGGTACATTGCATTATGTACTACAATTTTAAACAGAAAATTCTCGGTTTATTATTATAAAAGTTTATTCCCGAGAATTTTACAACACTACCGGCAGTATTACACTTGCGTTGTCTGTGATTACAATAATATGGTTTAATTCAAATACCATAAACTGAAAAATTCCCTATGACTTGTACCAGTGTTTTCGGTCAGTTTATTTAATTGCAGCGATGGCATTGAACCGACGACCTAATAAAAGTTCTGCATCGTCGCATTATACATATATATGTATATGTATATAAAATAGCCCAGATCCGTCTGTCTGTCTGTCTGATGATAACGCTCGGTAAATGATTTTGACAATTTGACAATATTATTCCTCAGTAGGTGCGCCACTTTGCTAAATTGTTACGTTGTTGTATTATAACGCGCCATCTATGCTAAAACTATTATTATAATTAAATACTAAGCTGAGTGCTTTATTCATTTGTTAAGGTTGAAGTATGCCTTACTATGTATATATAGTAGCGCAAGGGTCTGCCTGGCCAGGTGTCTGGCTGGATAGTCGCGGATCACTCGCATACATACATATACTCACCCACACAAACACTCACAGTACGGGTGATGAGAAATCACTCCGTTGATATTCAACGGGCTTACACTAGTGTTTATAATAATCGTGTAAGCCTAGCTTTAAGGCACTCACACACCTTAGCGGTTTCGCTGCGTCCCATTCGCACCGATATAATTCGCATTGGTGCGAATCAACGACGATACGAGGACGAAAACTTGACGCACCGATATCGCTCAGGTTTGTGAGGGTCTTTAGGGTGCGTTTGTTCTGGAACACGTGTATTTAGCAGCCGTGTACACACATACACTTTGAGGCTCAAGTGTGAACACCTCCGCTAAATGTACGTGCCTTAACCAGCGCTTCGATGTTAACTCCATCATATATGTATGTACACGTAAGTGTGTACATAGGTACATATCGTTCCAAATTTAATTTTCTAAATAAAATTTTGTTACCCCTGAACGTGGGCATCTGGCAAAGAGGGGCCCCGTGACGGCTCGCAGGCCGCCAAATTCAAACACATGGCCACTGCAGTTTGGCACTAGCGAAAAAAAAAATAATAAAAACAACCAAACGCCCACACATTTCTAAACATAAAATATGTATGCGAATTAATGACTATTTCACTTTGTTTAAATATTTATGGCGGAGGAAATACATATAAACATGTGACACAGTAGAACGTGCGATGTGATTATGATTATTGTCCAACAGCTCTCATTACTGTATCCAACATTCCGCTATGCTTAAAAATGAGGCATACGGCCAATGCGTACTGCCGGTTATGACGTATGGATGTGAAACGCGGATGCTAAATTCAAGAATGCCACGTAAGATCCAGTGCACACAGAGAAGCATGGAAAGATGTATGCTTGCTATAACATGAAGAGATCGTAAGAGGAATACATGGGTAGAAGTATGACCAAAGTATCAGATATAGCAGAACGTGTGAAAAAGTAGACTCATATAGCGAGAAGAATGGATGGCATATGGACGCGTGAAATACTGGAATGGTATCCGAGAGGATGTGAAAGAAAGCAAGGTAGACCGAGTGGAAGATGGGCTGATGTATTGAGAAGAATGTGTGGAGTCAAGTGTATTCAGATTGCTCAAGACAGAGAGGAATGGAAGACGATTGGAGAGGCCTTCATCCTGCAGTGGATGGTGAACGGCTGAAAATGATGATGATGATTTCGGTAATATGCTATATATATTCCAATGCACTTATTGAATGAGACAGCGTGTCAGACTGCATATATGGATTTTAATGACATCCGAATCTTGCCAGTAGCTATAGCAAAACTAGAAACCGTTGACATAATCTTATCAACCTACTCAAATATATATCTGAACGAATGTTGCCTATTTTCTGTTTCTAAAGAATAGTTATGTGTATATGTGTTATAGGCAAAGTGTGGAATGCCCAAAATTTAAAAAACTTAAAAATTTGAGGTTGAGAAAGCAATTGTTCTTCATCGGCTGGTCCAAATCAATGAGATAAAAAATAACGCGCACAGCAAAATTTATCAATTTCATACTTTGCCTAAAACGGTTAAGCATTTTATACAATGCAGAGATTTCTCACGTTGTCTCTAACATAAACAATAACTTATAATACAAGATCAAGATCATATTTCAAGCTTATCAGTTTATCTTATACTGACACTTAGCATAACTGACCAAAAACACTGTCCGTATATTTCTACAGAGAAAAAGTTATGCTGCGTACACACCGACGAATGGAATTGTGCGAATTGTTTTTGTGCGGAACGCTCCACACAACCCTTCGTCGTTCGCTGTTCGGTTCGTCGATGTGTACGCGGCATTATAACATATGTATTTATAACGAGCTTAATCGGCGTCTGTTAAAAAGTGATTTAAAACTGCCCTGTTACTTTTCAGCACACGCAGTCAGAAGAAACGGATAAACAAACTGTCCCTTGGTTAGAAAAAATGTGATTTGAAAAGTCGAGTCCGCATCTTTACGATTGACGGCCGCTATACTGAATGAGAAAAAATCCACTAGTGCTAGCGAACAATCGCTCTACATAATTAGCATCGGGTAACCAGAGAGAACACACCACCTTCTGGCTAACGTCACATCAGCAACGAACTATACTGATTTACAAGAACAGGCCTGGTCAATATTTCCGGTTTGGCAGCCGGAATTGTTTGCATTGCAAAACCGACACAGACGTCTACCGATGATCTGTTCGAGTTGAATCGTTCCATCGGTGAATTTCCTATATGCATATACATACATACATGTATGTCGACGTGGAAGATACAGGATGGACACGCACAAAACGATACGTATTTTATAAAAAAAATATATGTATGTATGTATAATTCAGTGCTCGAATTCAGCGGGAGCGGCAGGGAGCGGGCGTTCCCTTTCGTGAAATTTGAAAACGTAGCGTACCCTTACGTGAAATCTGTAAATTTAGCGCTCACTTTCGTAAAAAACCAAAATTTCCGTGCTCTTTCAATAATTATTGTCGAAAAAATGTTAGAAGGTGAATTTTTTTACATTTATGACTCCTAAATCACAACCTTTGACTGGAGTTCCGACAAAGGCATCTTACCTGTAGCCAAAAGTCATTTAAAATATTATTATGTTTTGAAAAAGGTAGATGCACGTGTGCTACTTGAAGATTACTATTTATTTTGGTCGGTTATGCGCAAAAAGTTTTATTGCTTTATGGTCGGCACTGTCTGTCACACTATGGTTGAAATGCAACGGGCCTCTCTCGATAATTTACGATATCTTTCTTTGAATTGTCGGCTTTCTTATTTTAACAAAATTTCTAAAGCAGCTGTACCGCTACCATTATACTAATTAATACAATTTCTGACACCCATATAAAATCGTCGAATATAATAAAATCGGCCAATAATAATGAAATCGATAAATTTGTACAAAACAGTCAGAATGCTCATATTTTAACGACTGAAAGAGTTTTCAGAACAGTGTATAGAATGTAAAAAATCAGAGACCATTTTCAGATTTACTTGTTGAAGTTGACTTACAGACATTAAACGGTATTAATCTCGATAAGATTTTGCATTTCGATGAATATATACATATGTATAGGTATCTACATACATATGGTTAAAAAAAAAGGTCGTTTGATATTTTTTGAAAATTATCGAGCGCTCCCATTCGTAAAAATTTCCATTTCGAGCACTGATGTACATATAGATGTACGAAAAAAATTACACAATTTGAAAAATAAAGTGTCCGTGGTGTTTTTTTTTTTACTTCAATTTGTCACAAACAGGTAGGGTCGTTTTCTTGTGTACACCCTGTAGATAAGTCTACAATACCACTATGAGGGAATATCAAATTTGGATAGGACGAAATTAATTGGTTTCGGATATGCGAAAAGGGGGAATGCGCGAGTTCCCACGACTGTGTTTGGTTTAATTCCGTGCAAAAACAGCGATATTGCGCTGAAAATGTTTCAGCCGTGCTGCTGCTGAAACTTTGCACACTGCTGAAACCCCCCCCCCTTTTTTAGTTTGTTTGTTTGTGTTGTTGTTGCCGTTTTGTTTAACCATTTGTTTTATTATCAGGCAGTATAAATAATATCAAATAAATAATAATGAATAACAAAAACACGTTGGTCGAGGCGAATGTCTCAGTTAACTTAACTTAACCTCTTAACGTTTAACCCTTTATACTCGGCATGATACTAATATTTCGGGGCTTCGCACCGCAAGGTATACAAAGTATATTGCATGAATTTTATATCCAATGACCTCAAACTAATTAAAAATATCGTTTTGATTATATAAAGTGGTAACATTGCTTCGATTGTTTATTTATTATCAATGTTACAAGGCAATCTGTGAAATCCCCTCATTGTATGAAAGGGCAAAGTATGAAATAAATGAATTTTGCTCTCTGAATCATTTTTTATCTCACCAATCTAACCAGCTGGTCCCGAAGAACAATTTTAGCAAACTATGTATTTTAATGCGGTCTTTCTCATATGTACGTGTTATTTTGGATATTTTATACAATGAATACAATGTTACACTTCCTGTAACATTGATGCTTAAATAAAATTATGATTTTCATTGAATTTAATTGACGTTATTTTAAAATATAATGTAAGTAGAACATTTACGCAAATGAAAATTACAAATTAATACCCAAACTACACAGCTAAAGCAACTTCATAAATGGAATAGAAAAAAAGTTCCAATTAACCGAAAAGAATTAAAAAACGGCAACCGAAAAAATTCATCATCATCATCCAATCCTCTTCCATTCCGGTCTGTCTTGAGCAATCTGCATCCACTTGACATCAGTCCATCTTCCACTCGGTCTACCTTGCTTTCTTTCACATCCTCTCGGATACCATTCCAGTGTTTCTCGCGACCATCTGCCATCCATTCTTCTCGCTATGCGTCCACTCCAACTTTTTCACACATTCCGCTATATCTGTCACTTTGTTCATACTTCTTACACATGTATTCCTCTTACTATGTCTTCTTTTTACACCGAGCATTATCTGTATGCACTGGATCTTGCGTGGCATTCTTGAATTCACCGTCCACGTTTCATATACATACGTCATAACTGGCAGTACGCATTGGTTTTTTAAACATGGCGGATTTAAAAACTATGTTCATTCTTCCAAAAGCACTACATATGTACATATAGTTTCATTCATATTCACTAATTGTCCTAGGTATAAATAACTATCAACTATCTCTACAATATGATTATCTACTGTGACAACGCTTTGCGTGCAAAATTCATTAAACATAATTTTAGTTTTATTAACATTAATTTTTGAGCCTAATTTCATACTTGCGTTGCTTAATTCTGTTAATCTATTTTGTAAATTTTGTAAAGTCACAGAAAATATCTAATTATACATATCGCACACCTACATAGATCAAAATAGTATCAACTCAAAATTTTAGATTTTTTAGTTAATCATTTATTCGGATTCTACAAACGAAGCTGCATGAACCAACAAAACAAAATGAAATGTTTTAATCTGAACTTTCTTTAGTTTAATCACTTATAGCGAAATGACAACAAGTTTTTCGTCGTTTCTGAAAAAAAATTTTTTTTTGATTTGATACTGTTTAGATCTAGGTGTGCGATATATGTATCAATAAGCAATCAGCCATATCTTCAATATACTCTATATTCAATCGACATAGTGCCTTATCACTACATAATAAAATTAAAATATATCGCGCACTCATACTACCCTTACTAACGTACGCTGCTCCCGTATGGAATAATGCCTCCAATACTAACCAATCAAAGCTTCAAGTAGTCCAAAATAAATCATTAAAAATCATTTATAACACGCCCATATATACTAACCTAAAAAGACTACATTCCCAGTATAACATCCCATTAGTCGTAGATGTCACTAACAGATTAACCAGTAGATTCTATGATAGAATTACCAATAACCACACTAACAAATTAGTGAAAGGTCTCGGTGATTATAGCAAGATGTCTTTACCCTTTAGGTATAAACACAAATTACCTAAACATAATTTTCTTTAGATCGCCGACTCTAAAAATTAGGAATTTAATTTAATTATGTAAAATATATTATAAACATTTGATAAGTATTGTAGGTTTTTGAGCTCTTTCTCATATTATTCTTTAAACACTATCATTAAAATAAAAGAATCCTTATAAATACTAACAAAATGAACAATGTGTAAAATAGATAATGGTCACTGGACCAGTAGTAGCTATTACAATAGATTTAAGATGTATTGTTTTATTTCTTCTTCTTTACATCCAGAACATAGTATAAGAACAATAAAAAGCTTTTTTTAATTAAATAAAATAAATAAGCAATCAGAACAAGTAAAAATAAATTGCAATACTACACACGCGAGTCACAACGATAGAAGAGGATCTTGACTATCATAATAAAAATAAATTAAAACGAATTTTGGTGCACGTGGGCGTATTGGCCCCTTTCATTCTCAACTCGCGACAATCAAAAGTTGCCACCTTGCCCACATTTTACCCGGAATTATATTAAAATTTCACTCAATCGATTATTTTTTTCACACTATCTCGTCTACATTCGATCGTTATTGTCGTAAAACGTGTCTGATGTGATAATGGACGAAGGGGAGGGGGTGGAAAAGGGGTGTTGAATTTCTCACACCGATTATCGGGGACCGAGTTTAGGCAAGCAGCAGGGGTGGGAAATCGACCAAATGACGGCTCGCTTCGTCGGGGGGGGAAAGGAAAAGGGGTGGTAGGAGGGGAAGGGGGAGAATAGGGGTAGTTCTGGAACGAAACTCTTCGAAATTTGAACGGTGTGGGGGGTGTGTGCCGGGCACGAAGTTTGGGAAACCGTGGGAAAGCCGTCAGGTGGGACGCGTTTAACGGGAGACTCGAATGTTATGAAAAATCTATACTCGAGTTGTACGCACGTACATACATATGTATGTATGTATGTATATAAGTACCTATGTATATACATAGGTATACATAGGTATAGGTAACCTATCATATATTATTATATAGATAATAGCCGAAATCCGTCTGTCTGTCTGTCTGCTGATAACGCTCGCCGAGGAAAAATAATTAAAAAATCACCAGAACGAGTGGGGGATCGAACTCACGACCGCAAGCTCGAGAGTCATCACGCTAACGCTATACTCTATCGCCCTTGGTCGGTTTAGTCCTTTTTTTTTTTAAACATATCTTAACAGGCTCTACCTACAAAAGGGATCGTGATTCTGCTAATAATACACAGATGGCGTTATAAAAACAATTTTTTTTTTTTTTTTTGATTTTTACAAAATCATTATATATAAATTAATTAATAATTATAATATAAATAGTAAAGTAAAAAAAAAATCGATACCGTGCGATCAATTAGTGGGGATTGCTATAATACATAGATGGCGCTATAAAAACTATTATTTTTTTTGTCACTTACAACCGGGGATCTCTAATAAAAAAGCGCTTTACGTAATTTAAAATTCAGCGGGCGTTGATATTCAACGGGCTTACACTAGTATATATACATATATAATAGCCCTATACCGTCTGTCAGTCTGTATGTGTGTCTGTCTGCTGATAACGCTCGCTGGGGTAAATAATTGAAAGACACGAACCGTCTCCGCGCGCGAGTTGGATTTGAAACCGAGATCACCGGTTCGAAACATTGAGCGCTTACGCTATGATCCAACGTCGACAATGCGAGATCTCCTATATTTGAACATATAATTTCTTAGTAGGATCGCGACTTTGCTAAATTGTTACGTTGTTGTATTATAACGCGCCAGCCATCTATGCAACAACTATAAAAACTATTAAATACACATACACAAACATTAGTTGATATTCAATGTGCATACATAGGTACCTACTTTAATCATTTTGTATTGATGTCTGTAACTCTGTACGTATTTTGATTATTATAAACCGTCGAACACAATAAGCGGCGGCATTATTAGAACCAATTGAGGAAACAGCATTTTTGACTAACTCAAGTTGGATAAAATAATTAAGCTAAAATCAATTTCAAATAATTAAACAGACTTTGAATTCTACCTGAATTTTAATTTGAATCACACCTCGTCATAAATCTATATAAAATGTGTGTATGTGAACGATTATATAGGTACATCAATTATCTGCGAAGGAAAACGACGTTGCGTGCGTGTGACACTTGCATGGGTGAGATAATAATTAATGGTCATTAGTGACCATCGGTCTCGATTAAGCCTAATCCACAATTCTACATTTGGCTCAAAATTGACTTTTTAGACATGCTAGGGGGCGCTAATTACGCCAAATCTACAAATTGACGAATCAATTTCCATCGACAATTTCAGAACTTGCAATCCGGGAATATGACTTTTCCTTTTTCTTCGACCACGAATGTTAAAAACGAAATTCCACTACTCGAAATTTTGTCCCGTTTTAGCGCACGCACTCAGAAGGAACATTTACGCGAGCTCAAACTGCACACTCTCTTGTTGAAAGAAAAACAGACTATGTATAGGTATATCGTGAAAAGCTGAGCCGTTGCGGCACAGTGTGGAAACAGGTGCTCCAACCTGACTAATTCGATAAAAAAATACACGTGCAACACGACAGACATGTGGCGCCACCTTATTGCCGCGGGAAATGTTCACCTAATTTCGCAAAAAGGAAAATTTACGCACGTATGTATGTATGCACATATGTATACACACATACAGACAGTGTTAGTATAGCGATCGTCAATCGTTAAGTCAACTCTGTGTGAAATGTGTGTGAGTGCACCCGTATATGGCCGTGTTACGAATCCCTCAAGTCAGTGACTAAATTGTACGGGTGAACATTGATCAAACAATTTGGTTGCCACAGCTGTTTACTTGTTTATCAGTTGTTATAGTAATGTAGATTTCGCTTTAAAATACACGAATTTATTGGAATGACAATGAAATAATATGTTAACTTATTATTTAATCTGGATATTTTATTTTAAATTTGTATATTTTCATTGTGTTCTATGAACAAAGTATGGAAATTTATGTAGTTCATTGTCATACAACAAAAATATTCGATTCCGTTTAGCGCCAACATTGATTTTGCTTTATTGTTAAAAATAGAGCTATGCGGAGTATTTCAAATGTATGTACATAAATAAATAGATTAACTACTATGAGAAATATGTTGAACGAATTGAACTGGATGAATGTAAGTGAAACCTTAAAAGTGTGTATGTTAGTATATATTTTTAAATTAGGTAAGAATTTATTACCAAAATATTTAATAAGATAATATAGTACATCGTCATAATACTAGGGGTAAGAATAAATTAATAGTTAAGAATTTAATATTAAGTAGATCCAGGAGAAGTATCTTGTACAGGGGTGTTATTGTCTACATATAATGGCCTGCCAGAAGTTCTCAGAAATATAAATAAAGTTGATTGCCTTAAAACAGCACCTCCAGATATAACAGAACAAAACAGTGACAAAACAGAACAACGAATAATAATTTATATGTATTTACATATATAGAGATATGATATAGAAAATAAATATTTTATTTTTCCACTGTTCTTTTTGTCATGGTTTCGTTATTCGGTATTCGTTATGGGTAAGAATAATTTAATAGTTAAGAATTTAAAATTAAGTAGATCTAGATAGAAATGACTTGTATTGGGGTGTTGTTGAATAAAATGGACTGCCAGAGGGTCTTGGAAAAATAAACCAAATTGATAAGATTCCTAGCAGCCTTAAAACAACACCTCTGTACAAGTGCTAATACATAATTAAGTTTATTTTGTAATTTTAGCTATAGCTTTTTTGTTTGTAATCAACTTTTCGAGCTATTTTAATTAAATAAATAAATAAGTTTATTAAGATACAGCTGTTATCAATTCTTTAAATGATAGTATTGGGTAAGAAGTTCTTACTAAGAACTTAACCGTAAGCATTTTAACCATAGATGTAGAATAACATAGATTGACCTTAGCGCCCGAAAAATGACATACAAAAAGGGCATGCAAAAATGCATGCCTTGCATGCATTTTGCTTGACTTTTTTTTTTTGTGAGAATTCCCCCCACTTTAGACCCTCCGCACACCCCCGTTGCTTCTGACGCTTTCTCCGGGCAAATTTGTTTGGAATGGCATATCTATGGTATTTTATATCTATGAGTTTAACTAAACTTTTTTAGAAAGTCAACATAGTCCACTAAATAAAACGACTCGTATATAGTGATTGTACGATAGAACCTTCAGTTTTGTTTGAACTTATAAAACAATAATTCTGATCGCATAAAAAGCGGATTCCGAATAAATTACATTTTTAGCGTCCCGTTTTCATAAAAACGTTGACGACACCTGGCGCTCGGTTTGCACACTTGCGCTAAAAGATTTTGCACACCTGTCGCTTAGCGGAACGTCTAATGTTGCGGTAGTCGTCAAACTTTTCCGTGCGTCTTCAGCACACTTCCGGTCTACAAAATTGAACGAAATTTTCCTTTTCATAAAGACCATAGTTTATTTTGTATTGAAATTCGTACTTAATTGAAAATACTAAGGCCGTTTGTATACCAACTGATGAGCTGCTGAAAATTCGACAAGTGCAAAATTGTATGAAGACGCCATTTTGAATATCATAACTAGAGGTCGAAAATTGGTAGCACTATCGTTTAGAATGCGTAGAGGGATAAATCGGCTGACAGGGCCTCATGGGAAATTTTTCGTAATTATATATGTATGTACATTATATATATAATAGCCGAAATCCGTCTGTCTGTCTGTCTGTTAGCTAATAACGCTCGCTGAGGAAAAATAATTAAAAAACCAGAAAGAGTGGGGGATCGAACCCAGGACCGCAAGCTCGAAAATCACGCTAACGCTATACTCTATCGCCCTTGGTCGATTTAGTCCTTTTTTTAAACATTACCTATAATTAAAATAAATAGGAAATGAGGAAAAATAATTAAAAAACCAGAATGAGTGGGGATCAAACCCGGGACGTCAGGTCGGGAGTTATCACGCTAACGCATACGCCATCGCCCGTTGTTGATTTAGTCCTTTTTTCTTAAACATTACCTATACAAGGGATCGTGACTGCTAATAATACATAGATGAATAATAATTATAATATATGTAAATAGTAAAGTAAAAAAAAATAATCGATACTATCGATACTACGGGATTACTATAATACATAGATGGCGCTATAAAAACTATTTTTTTTTGTCACTTACAACCGTGCGATCAATTAGTGGGGATCTCTATTAAAAAAGCGCTTTACGTAATTTAAAATTCAGCGGGCGTTGATATTCAACGGGCTTACACTAGTCATATATATAATAGCCCAATTCCGTATGTCTGATGATAACGCTCGCCTCGGTAAAGGCTGAAATAAACACGAACATCGCGAGTGGGATTTAAACCCGCGATCACCAGGTTGGGTGAGTTAGCGCTAACTCGCTCATCCAAAACCGGTGATGGGAGGCCTCCTATAATTTGAAAATATTAATCCTGAGTAGGTTCGTGACTTTGCTAAATTGTAACGTAATCAATTACGTGAAACACGTCCGTTGATATTCAACGGGCTTACACTAGTATTTAATATCTATTTAAATTGTAATACAGTCGTTTGGAAAATTTAAATAAAATGTTCCTTTTAGGAATTTGGCCCAGCTGTCGTTAAAAAAGCTTAAGCCTCTGGGGGAGACCATGTAAAAATAAAGCGCACTGAAATTCAACCTCCTGCGTCGTGCGGAAATGAATTTTGAATACCTATTAAAGCCAAATTCCAAAAGGAATATTTTTCTTCCATTTTCCAAATGACTACATTACAATTTAAATACCTATTAAATATTACAAAAAAATTCCCATGCGGCTCTGCCAGCCGAGCCGGTCTAGGGGATAGTGTTGTTAATTTTTGAGCTCTAATCATAACCTAAACGATTTCTCCGAGACAAAAAATCAATAATATGCACAGTCACCTATGTATGTATATACATATTGCATAGTCCACATTAACCTAACCTAACCTACATATGTATGTATATTCTGCTTTTTTTAACAAGAGAGTATTTAGTTTCGGTTCGAATATCAAATGCACCAATAGTGTAAATATTTTGTGAATTTTGTCCCTTTTTAACGCACACGCCACGCTTAGAAGAAACAAGTACACAAATTATTACTGAATATAACCAACAAACTTATACACTGCTAAATAAATTGCAAACTCAACGCTTATTTTTGATTGCCGAACCAAATAATAAAACAACATAATTGACTTATGATAAATATCATCATCGTCTATGTATGTATGTACATATATCAAAGTTTTTAAACCTTTCATTGTCACAAAATAAATAAAAATATAATATTTAGACGCCCAAAATCCCCGTATACGCCCACCAATACATTTCCGCCTTTATTCTGACAATCTATAGATTCTGTATGTACATATGTATGTAGAGAGAAAGGGAGAGTGTGGTACGAGTACGTTCGCTGAAGACGTGAGTTCCTTTCAGCTAGCGTGGGAAAAGACCGGATGTCCGGTGAATATGCTTATCAATTCCGGAAACGAGAACATAATCAATCCACATAAACGGAACCACGAAACACGCCACTAATCCAGTACATCTTCTGCTCTCCCTTTGTGTATATCTACATATGTACATATCTGTATCGCTTCAATGTAGATCAGAAGATGAGTTAAAAACATACCCAAATGCCCTGGTTAATAAGAAATATTTTTTTCTTATTACCTACACACAGCACACGTATACAGTATACACAACGATTTTTCGTTGTATAATTGCCCCATTCCGTCTGTGTGTGTGTGTGTGTGTCTGTCTGTCTGCTGATAACGCTCGCCGATGTAAATAATTAAAAAACCAGAACGTCGCGCGAGTGGGATTTGAACCCGGTATCACCAGGTTGAAACATTGAGCGCTTACGTCATAATCCAACGCCGATGATGCGAGATCCCTTATATTTTGAAACATATAAATCGTTTGCAAGTTTGCGACTTTGCCAAATTGCTACGTTTTTATTATTATAAAGCGCCATATATTAAATTTAATATTATTTTTCAGTACGGGTGATGAGAAACCGCTCCGTTGATATTCAACGGGCTTACACTAGTCATATATATATAATAGCCCAGTTCCCTCTCTGTCTGTCTGCTGATAACGCTCGCTGAGGTAAATAATTAAAAGACACGAACCGTCCGTCCGCGCGCGAGTGGGATTTGAACCCGAGATCACCAGGTCGGAACAGTGAGCGCTTACGCTATGATCCAACGCCGATAATGCGAGATCTCCTATATTTGAACAAATAAATCCTCAGTAGGTTTGCGACATTGTTAATTTTTTACGTTGTTGTATTATAAAGTAAACACTCACAGTACGGGTGATGGGAAACCACTCCGTTGATATTCAACGGGTTTACACTAGCACTATATATTTGTGTATGTCTGCGTACCTGGGTTGTTGCGGTCACGCTTGCATTGCCAACATAACAAACACGTTTTTTTTTAGCGGCGTGTTGGTAACAGGCCACTATATGTACAATGTCAAAGCTAGTTCGAACGAATAGCCCGATTTTACAGCCAAACACCCACTCAATCAACGGTACACTATACAATTTATTGTTGCACGTACTGTCAAATGCATAATATATAATGTAAGACCATGCGTATATTTTATTGAAGTATGTTATGCTTATATATAGGTATATTCATCCCCGTTATATTCGAATTCATCCCTGTTTAGTGGCCGCATGTGCATTTCAACCCCAATGTATTTTCCATCAGCGAAAATGTTCGGAAACACGTGGTGTCCGACACCATATAATGTCATAATAGCGACAAAAAATAACATAAAAAATATTATAAACTCATATGTATGTACATACATATGTGCTTACATTCAGACATAGACTTTTTATGAAAAATTATCAAATTAACACCATCGTCTTATATTACCATATTTTTGTGACAGCCAATCACACTATCCACCCTTGTTTTATCTAACGATATTTTTTTTTACTTTACCCATATCGGATAAAGTATTGTGATCGTGCGAAAATTCAACCTCGAGATTTTGACTGATTTGTATCACGTATCATCCCCTGATCACGTTTTCATGATTTGTGGAAAATGTCTGTATGGCTGTGTACATACCTGTGTGTACAATCGCTAATAACTCAAAAACCGTTTATCCTATTACATACATATATATGTATATACATTGAAACTTCATATTTATATGTTTTTTGCCAGCCATTATAATTTATAATCCAAATGACTTAAGAGAAAAAGTGGTAAAAGTTTTTTCAGCAAAATTGTCATATATGCTAAGCTGAAATTTTGCATATGTACATAGTATGTGTTAAATTAATTAATCAATTAAATTATGTATCAAAATAATATAATTTTCAAATATATTTTTTTTCCTACCGTAAGTAGTACTTTTACTCTTGGATTTTGATGTTGTTTTTTTTTACTTTTTCTCCGAACCTTAATACTTGTATCAAGTTAAAATTTCATATATATATAGTTTTTACGCGATGCTGCGTACACACCGACGAACCGAACAGCGAAGGACGAAGGCGAATTGTAATAATTGTGTGGACCGCTCGATGATTTATGAACGTCCACACAATAGCAACCATTCGTCGTTCGGTTCGTCGGTGTGTACGCAGCATTTATGATTTTGATCAAAATCCGCCGACCGGAAGTGGCAGTTTTTTTTTTAAATATTTTTCGGCCTTTTAAATATTCAGTATCTTCATAATATATGTAGTTATAATCTTTCGTGCAATGTATAGTTAAAAATAAATCATTACAATCGGTAGCTGGATGTTTTGTGTTTGATTGCAAGGCTTACGATTGAAGTTAAGGCCCTCACAAACCTGAGCGATATCGCTGCGTCAAGTTTTCGTCCTCTATCGTCGTTGATTCGCACCAATGCGAATTATATCGGTGCGAATGCGACGCCGATAGAGGCGTCAGTTTGACCCAGCGAAGGTATGTGAACGCCTTTAGCCATTATTCCACTAGTATTAGTGTGGCAGTGGCGGTTAACACTGCGCTCGAGCTATCGCCCAGTATTGCGTATAAATAATACACAATTACACAATAATACATACGAGTCGCCTAGTTCTAAATCCCGATAAGTCCACAATATATAAAAAACGAGGATAAAATATTTTCTGGTTCTAAGAATGTTTTCAAACGATGCCTTATACTTGAATTATCCCAAATACTGCCAAGTGCGCCGTAAAAAAATATTGAAAATCGGTGTTAGTTCCAAAAACCGACAATTGCACTATGATAAAAGCTGATAAAAGCCATATTTAGAAACAAACAACGACAAGTCCATGTTTCTAATCTCAATATTTTGTTTAATATCAACAAAATTAAGTTTAAATGAGTTTAAACGCCATCGAGCAAATAAGTATGTAGCAGAAAAACCGCGTTTGCGAACAAGTGAGTGTTATGGACTTATCGGGATTTGGAACTAAGCGATTCATATATGTGTATGTGTGTACATATGTATGTACGTATGTACGTGCGTACGATACGACCCATCGCATTGATTCGATCGAGCATACCTAATCTCGGCTGGTCGAGCGAACGCGCGCGAAGATTTAAACACGAGCTTAAAGTGGCTTAATTGAATGCGTACATCGGTACCATGTAAAGGCCCCACCTCACCCGCCCACCATCCCCTTTTTGGTTCGGCCGAATTTTCGACCCACCCCCTTTATACACCCACCCTCTCTTTTACGAGCCAGCGGGTTTCTCTCCCGCGGGCCACAGGTGCGGGCTTAAGGCAGCCATCTATCTATCGCGTCCGTCTGTTCGCCCAAATTCTGACGGGATTCGGTCGGATTTGCTATCGATCGTCGACCGACGACTTGTTAAATTTGTCGAATTTGTATTTCGAAAATGGCCGCACCTCTGTTTTCTATAGGGAATTTAAAACGGTCCACCCGACGCCCACTAGTACATATTTGTGTATGATATAAAAGTTACACGCTTAAAAAAGAAGGCACACGACCAATGCGTACTGCCAGTTATGACGTATGGATGTGAAACTTGGCTGCTAAATTCAAGCACGTGGCACGAAGCGCGCGGAAAGGTGTACATGTGCTCGGTATAACAAGAAGAGATCGTAATGCCGCCACTTCACCATCGCGCGAATGTTCGTGAAATGTTGGCCTTAGCGCTGTGGTCAGCTGCCGCTTGCTCGCCCGTCCAGAGCGCTGCTATCGTATCGCTAGTGGCGCCACTCTAGTGTCAACTAGCAAGCGGCAGCTAACGAAGTGTCATCGATGTTTTGGATTCCATATCGCGGGTTCTTGGTGGAGAATTTCGAGAATGTTCAGAGTGACTGAATTGGTCCACACGATTACGCACTAAAGACACAGACAACACTGGAGGGGTCCGCGGTGTGGGGAATGGTCCACCATTATGCTTTTTTCGCGATTCGTTCAATTTTTGCGGATGTCGCGCGAATGTTATAAAGTACGTTGGTGTTAACGCGAAAATGGTCGAGCGACATACCCACACCTTGGCTCTTGGTCCAATATGATGTGCCGGCATAAGAGGAATACATTGGTAAGAAGTATGACCAAAGTGGCAGATATACATACATATCAGTACGTGTGAAAAAGTTGAAGTGGCAATGGGCTTGGACACATAGCGAGAATAATGGATGGCAGATGGACGCGAGAAATACTGGAATGGTATCCGACAGGATGTGAAAGAAAGCACGGTAGACCAAGTGGACGATGTGTTGAGATGAATGTGTGACAGGCAGGAATGGAAGAGGATTGGAGAGGCCTTCACCCGGCAGTGGATGGTGAACGGCTGAAAATGATGATGATATAAAATTATCGTTGCATGTGACTCAGTAGATTTAAAAAATAGATTAACAGAACGAACGTATGAAATTAGGCTTAAAAATTAATTTTAATAAAACTAAAATTATGTTTAATAAATTTTGCACGCAAAGCGTAGTCATATTGTAGAGATACATAGTTGATTATTATCATATGTAGAATGAAACTAAGATGGAGTGCTCTTGGAAGAATGAACAAATGTAGTTTTTAAATCCAACAATCCGCTATGCTTAAAAAATAAGGCCAGTTATGACGTGTGGATGTGAAACTTGGATGCTAAATTCAAGAATGTTACGTAAGACCCAGTGCACACAGAGAAGCACGGAAAGATATATGCTTAGTATAATAATGAGATCGTAACAGGAATACATGGGTGAGAAGTATGACCAAAGTGGTAGATATAGCAGAACGCGTGAAAAAGTCGGAGTGGACACGTAGCGAGAAGAATGGATGGCAGATGGACGCGAGAAATACTGGAATGGTATCCGAGAGGATGTGAAAGAAAGCACGGTAGAGCGAGTAGACGATGGGCTGATGAATTGAGAATAATGTTTTGAGTAAACTGGATGCAGATTGCTCGAAACAGACGGGAATAGAAGAAAATTTGCAGAGGCCTTTATACAGCAGTGAACGGCTGAAAATGATGACGATGATAAAAGTTAGATCTTAAGGTCTAGTTTATTGTTAAATTGTTAATTCTATTATATATTGTATTTGCCTTCGGTGTTTACCTAAAACCAATGAGGCGTTCGCCCTTCGTCGTTCGCAGTTCGGTTCGCCAATGTGGAACCAGCTTTAGGTTTTAACGCCCCGAAGTTTAAACTGGCACTGGTCATTTGGTACGTGTTGGTAAGTGGGAGAGAAAGCCAACGCTATCGTGTATATGTATATTATTTATAAAAAACGTTAGACCGTATACTGCAAGAATTAAAACAACAATAATGAACGGTATACCGCGTACGACAAAAGAAGAAAAATGTGACCATCATTGAAATGTCTGTGTTCAATTTCAAAAAAAGTTTGAGTTAAGCTGCTTGCGGTCATGTAATATTTCCGAATTACCGAATAATGTATCATTCGATGAATTAAAAAAAAAAGTCGTATCTTCAAAAAATCTTAAGAACAATTTCGGCGCAACAATAGACACGAGGTCAATACTTTGTTCTTAAAATTAAAGTTTTATGAAAATAAATATATTTAAAAAAAAAGTTTATAAAACGAGAACATACATACATCCATACATATATAATACTAGTGTAAGCCCGTTGAATATCAACGGAGCGTCCTCATCACCCGTACTGAAAAGGAATATTATTATTGCATAGAGGGCGCGAAAAAGATTTTTTTTCTACTTTACTATTTTATTATAATAATTATTAATTATTCTGCTATTTTGTAAGTGATTTGTAAGTGAGTTGTAACAAAAAAATTTATAATAGTTTTTATAGCACCATCTAATTGATCCAACGGTAACGATAATTTCGATAATTTAATTAATAACCAGGTCGATAATTTCGATAATTTAATTAATAACCAGGTCGATAATTTTTTTTTGTATAGGTAATGTTTAAAAAAAAAGGACCATCTCAGCAACGGGCCGTGGCTTATGCGTTAGCGTGGTAACTCCCAACCTGGCGACCCGGGTTCGATCCCCACTCACTCTGGTTTTTTAATTATTTTTCCTCATTTTCTATTTATTTTAATTATGTATAGGTAATGTTTAAAAAAAAAAAGACTAAACCGACGAGGGGCGATAGCGAATAGCATTAGTGCGAGTAACTCGAGCCTGGGGTCATGGGTTCGATCCCCACTCGTTCTGCCAAGTTTTTTCCCAATTTTTCCTCAGCGAGCGTTATCAGCAGACAGACAGACAGACAGACGGATTTCGGCTATTATATATATAATAGTTAATTTGTTATCGACATTGCTTGTGGAATGAAAGTGGACAAAAACAAGCCTACATAGTCCACTTACAAACAACATGGCTCGCATAACTAACTGATAATTATAACCATCAATCGAAGACGTTATCGACGCGGTCGCGCTAATTCCAGTGGCGCCACGCGAAGACCGATTTCTCAATTTTTTTTTCTTCTTCCTGGTTCAATTTAAATAATAAATAAAAAATGTCACCTTGCACAGTGCCGCAGAAACTTTAACAATGTTACCGAAGAGTATGTAGGTGGCACCAGCTCGGATGTGGGGAACGGTGGATGAGGAGAAACCCCCCTCAGGAGCTGCGGGCCTCAGTGGGGGTGATGGGGTGGTGTTGGAGCACCAGCACCGTTTTCAATCAAACCCCTTTAGCGCAATTTCCACGGGCGCCTCGCGAAAGGCGAAATCCGGCAATTATGAACGGAATAATAATGAATAATAATAAAAAAAAAAATCCTCTAAAAATTCCGAGCGAACGTGACGAATGATGATTGCGCGTTGATTGCGCAACGACATCTGTTTTCGGCCGAACGGCTTTGTTCTTGTATGATTGCAATGCAAAATGCTACGTCACGTAAATGTTATATGTATGTATGTATGTACATATGTATAGTGTGCTGTGGGGCTGTTTCCACTATGCAACTGTTTAATGTGACGTTAACATTAAAATACTAAAAAATTTATACTAAAAATATTGATAAAGTAAAAAGACGATGAGAGCATTGATCTCACGAGCACTGTATATTGAAAGGCAAGATGTGGATGTCATTGGCAAGATGTGGATATTACTAAATCTAAATCGGCCACCTCCTATATTTCCTCTGCTATATTTTTCCAATTTATCTAACGTAGTTACAAAACGGAACCACAAAAAATGGCAGCACCAAAAAAATTTCTTCACACTCCAGTATTTTCCCGATGCTCTTAAAGGCAACAAAAAATAAAGAAAGAATAGGCAATGAATAGGTCGATTTGTAAGGAAACGTCTCAACAACTTAGTTAAATTCAATGGCCTATCTATGTACATACATATATAGATTTTAGCAACATTTAAATGTTAATACATTCATCACTTTCAGCCGTTCACCATCCACTGCTGGATGAAGGCCTCGCCAATCTTCTTCCATTCCTGTCTGTCTTGAGCAATCTGCATCCACTTGACTCCACACATTCTTCTCAATTCATCAGCCCATCTTCCACTCGGTCCACCTTGGGTTTCTTTCACGTCCTCTCGGATACCATTCCAGTATTTCTCGCGTCCATTTGCCATCCATTCTTCTCGCTTTCTTCTTTGTAACGATGATTATGGTATAGAAATTTAACCTTGAGAAGTTTCAATATACCAGAAGGTAATGTATAAAGTGGTATTTACCATTGTTATGTTTTTAACTAGTCACTGCCCATTGACAGTGTCATCGGATGACTATGATTGATGTATATATCAAATACAATATATATGTACAGTGGGTGGTCGATTCGCGCTTTGCGCTCAAAACTATTATAAATTACATTAAAACATTTTTCAATACATATACAAATCAAGTTGTGAAATAGCTCCATATGTACTCCTGGTAGTTAAAAAATGTGCAAGCGGTCTACGGCTGCCGAGCCAGGCATACTCTTACGTTATTATATATCATCATCATTTTCAGCCGTTCACCATCCACTGCTGGATGAAGGACTCTCCAATCGTCTTCCATTTCTGTCTGTCTTGGGCAGTCTGCATCCACTTGACTCCACACATTCTTCTCAATTCATCAATCGGTCTACCTTGCTTTCTTTCACATCCTCTCGGATACCATTCCAGTATTACTCGCGTCCATCTGCCATCCATTCTTCTCGCTATGTGTCCACTCGCTATGTATCCACCAACTTTTTCACACGTTCTGCTATATCTGCCACTTTGGTCATTCTTCTTACCCATGTATTCCTCTCACGATCTCTTCTTGTAATGCCCGCGCCAGACATGTGATCAAATAAGTGTTCACATGTGTGGCACGGGCATTTGATACTATTGTTACATATTTGATCACTTAAGTGCGCTTTGCCATTCCGTGTCGGTTTTTTAGCGCACATCAAAGGGATAAAAGTCCAAATGTTTGTGTGCCTGCCACACTGCGCGAAGCCCAGTTGCGCGAGCGTCGCCGTGGAGAGCTTTCAACACATATCTGGCAGATACAACAATATGTGAACAAATGTGTGAGCAAAGTCTTCAAAGAAGTGATCACTTCTTTGAACTTATGTCTGGCGCCGGCATTATACCAAGCATACATCTTTCCATGCTTCTCTGTGTGCACTGGATCTTTCGTAGCATTCTCGAATATAGCGATACGAGGCTTATGAAATCAAAAAAAGTCTTTTAAATTTAACAGGTTAACAACGCGACGGGCATCACTGAGCGAAATCAATCACAGTCGAGACATAGCAGTAAATTGCATGTTAAAAATATAGATTTGAAGTAGGCGCGCCACTGGAAGTCACAGGTGTTGTTCGCAGCCGTCGCCTAGCACCCCTAGCGGCCGTTATTTATAACAGAACTATAGAAGGATGGGGGGGAGGGGGTTGAAAAAAGGGGAGGAAAAAGGGGAGTTAGGGGGTGAGAAATTGGGGGTGGGAAAGGGTAGTTAAGGGCTTAAGGGGTTACGGGGGGTGAGCGAGGTGCGACACAAAATTGGAGAAGGGGTAGAGAGAGAGTGGGGTGAAGGTTTTCTTCAACCTTAACCCCTTCCCACCCCATCTCTTTTTCTGCATTGGGCTTGCGGTCCACTCGGATCTCGACGAAAAATCCCCCGCGTACCATCTTTGAATATTGCCCGCGTGTATTTGACGGGACCAATCACCGATAGTGAGGTTAGGGGTTAACTCAACCCCACGCGAAAAGGGTTATCGGGGGGGGGGGGGGTGGGTGGGGTTAGGGGAGGTAGATGAGGGACAAGCGAACCCTGCGGTCCACTCGAGAAATCTCCCGAATTCTGAATTGACCCAAAATAAAACCTCAAGCTGTATGTAATTTGTGAAATTGTATGACGAGGTGGTACGAACGTGCGCGCACTGTGGTGCTGATTGACTATTTTGTGTGAACGATAATTAATTAATTAATTATTATTTTGCGATAACTTTTGGGTGTATGTATGTATTGCGCGCAAGATTGGAGAAATAAATGTATCACCGTCGAAAATCAATACTATTTTTCAATTGATCAGCTGCCGCAATGTTTCAAGAGGAATTCAATGTTCGATTCGCAAAAGTTAAAATTTTTTACACCTTTATTCGTTTATATTTCGATAAATTTCACACTTAAAAAAGGTCGCACTTTTTATGTTTTTTTTTTTTTTTATATTATGGACGCACTTTGGAAGATTTTGCCGAATTTAAAAATGACTTAAATGCCAAAATATTACAAAAAACTTCCTATTTACATACATATACATATATATAAACTAGTGTAAGCCCGTTGAATATAAATATATGAATATCGGTTTCTCATCACCCGTACTGAAAAATAATATATTAAATTTGATAGTCTTTATAGTCGTTGCATAGAGATGGCGCGTTATAATACAACAACGTTAACAACTTAGCAAAGTCGCGAGCCTATTAAAATATTAATATAGTCAAATCGTAGTAGATTTGTCGTCGCCTCCGTTTGGATCATAGCGTAAGCGCTCACTGTTCAAATTCCACTCGCGCGCGGACGGTTCGTGTCTCTTAATTATTTACCTCAGCGAGCGTTATCAGCAGACAGATACACACACTGACAGACAGACAGACGGGCGGAATAGGGCTATATGATATTTGACACGGAAAATTTTAAGAACCACTGAAAAACAAAGTGATTACTAAAAACTAAAAATAAAAATATATAGGTACATATACTCGTACGTAATTCCAAAGTTTCAATTTTGTATATACACATATGCATGTATGTATGTATGTGTATAATTCAGTTTTAGTCGCACCACTTAAACAATCCAAAAATAATTTTAAGCGAAATAATCACATTTAACCCATTCACCCCACAGCACAATTCGCATAAAATGGGCCAACGAAATAAATACAGACAGGCAGAAAAGCGATCAACGATCAATTTTAAACGTCGCCAACCCTTAAGTGGCGGACACGGGGGGGGGGGATCTGTACAAGTGTACAAATATATGTACATAATTACCTAAAATAATATATAACGCGATTAAACCACTTAATGCCTATTTACCGCTGGGGAATCGTCGCGCATAGGGTTAACGCAACGGCTCCTCAGCAACGGGCTTAGCATACGCTAATTTGGCGCCGAGATTAATGGGTTACTTCAACCCCTTCACCCACCCTATATATGTACTCATCATCATCATTTTCAGCCGTTCACCATCCACTGCTGGATGAAGGCCTCTCCAATCCTCTTCCATTCCTGTCTGTCTTGAGCAATCTGCATCCACTTGACTTCCCCACATTCTTCTCAATTCATCAGCCCATCTTCCACTCGGTTTACCTTGCTTTCTTTCGCATCCTCTCGGATACCATTCCAGTACTTCTCGCGTCCATCTGCCATCCATTCTTCTCGCTATGTGTCATGCTTATTACCCATGTATTCCTCTTACGATCTCTTCTCGTTATACCGATCATACATCTTTCCATGCTTCTCTGTGTGCACTAGATCTTTCGTAGCATTCTTGAATTTAGCGTCCAAGTTTCACATCCATACGTCATAACTGGCAGTACGCATTGGTCGTACGCCTTCTTTTTTAACCATAGCGGAATGTTGGATATAAAAACTATGTTCATTCTTCCAAAAGCACTCCATCCTAGTTTCATTCTTCGTTTTATTTCTTCTTCTTTACATCCAGTCATATTCACTAATTGTCCTAGGTATGTATAAATAACTATCAACTATCTCTACAATATGATTATCTACTGTGATTGTAATAATTGTAAGATTACTGCGAGAAATACTGGAATGGTATCCAAGAGGATGTGAAAGAAAGCAAGGTAGACTGGTGAATTGAGGAGAATGTGTGCGAGTCAACTGGGTGCAAATTGCTCAAGACAGACAGGAATGGAAGAGGATTGGAGAGGCCTTCATCACGGTGAACGACTGAATGAAGGTCATAACTGGTCGTGTGCCTTCTTTTTTAAGCATAGCTATGTATGTTCATTCTTCCAAAAGCACTCCATCCTAGTTTCACTCTTTACTTTATTTCTTCTTCTTTACATCCAGTCATATTCAGTAATTGTCCTAGGTATAAATAACTATCAACTATCTCTACAATATGATTATCTACTGTGACTACGTTTTGCGTGCAAAATACATTAAACATAATTTTAGTTTTATTAAAATTAATTTTTAAGCCTACTTTCATACTCTCGTTGCTTAATTCTGTTTATCTATTTTGGACAACATATTCTTATTTATTCACTGCTTTTTTTTTTTTGTTCCTACGTATAATATTAGATTTTTCCGGAAATAGTGTACATAGATGGCGCCAGTGGCGCGGAATGGCGGGAGGCAGATGTTCCGGTGTCGGGATTAAACTCAAAAAAAAAAAAAAGAGCCGCAATAAGAAAACGGATACGGGGTAGGACGCACGTGCGATCTATTTTTGAAATTGGACAGATGGCTGTGGGGGAGGTAGGGGGTGTTGGTGGACCCTTCCCCCTTTTCCGTCTTCCCTTAGCTCGTTTTTCCTTTCATTATTGTCGAATGCAGACGTCGCCAACGGTGGACCGTGTAAAATGGGGGCAGCGAAAGGGTTAAAATCTAAATGTTCGATCAAATTTTTTTCATATCGATTGTTGGCAAATTAAATTTCAAGCGCTTATACAATTTGACGCTATCGGGTGTTGATTACAATAAGCGGCGGAAAATATCAGCTAATATTCAGTTAACTTCCCACATTCTTCTCAATTCATCAGCTCATAGTCCACTCGGTCTACCTTGCTTTCTTTCACATCCTCTCGGATACCATTCCTGTATTTCTCGCGTCCGTTTGCCATCCATTCTCCGCTATATCTGCCACCTTGGTGGTCACGCTTCACACCAATGTGTTTCACTGGATCTTGCGTAACATTCTTGAATTTAGCATCCACGTTTCACATCCATACGTCATAACTGGCAGTACGCATTGGGTCGTATGCCTTATTTTTTAAGCATAGCCGAATGTTCACTCCAAAAGTGCTCCATCTTAGTTCCATTACATTTTCTTTACAACCAGTCATATTCACCAATTGTTCTAGGTATAAATAACTATGATTATCTACATACTAAATTCAAGAATGTTACGCAAGATCCAGTGCACACAGACAAGCATGGAAAAATGTATGCTCGGTACAACAAGAAGAGATCGTAACAGGAATACATTGGTAAGTTAAAAGTTGAAGTGGACACATAGCGAGAAGGATGGATGGCAGATGAACGCGAGAAATACTGGAATGGTATCCGAGAGGATGTGAAAGAAAGCAAGGTAGACCGATTGATGAACTGAGAAGAATGTGTGGAGTCAAGTGGATGCAGATTGCTCAAGACAGACAGGAATGGAAGAGCACCGGAGAGGCCTTCATCCAACAGTGGATGGTGAACGGCTAAAAAAAGATGATGATGATGAAATGTCTGGGCTTTTTATGCAATACGGAATTCCACACACACACACACACAGTTATCGATTTTCATTCCATTTAAAATACATATGTGTAAAACATGTGTACCTATGTATTTCATAATTGATATAAAAATAGCACATGAAAAAAAATTCTTCAGGATCGGCTAATCAGATTGGTGTGATAAAAAATAATTCAGACAGAAACATTTATTTATGTTTTATTGCGTTACTTAAAACGCTCAGCCATTTTATACAATGTGAGGATTGTAAAGCCGGGGACACACCATTCATCCAAAATGGCGTATTGATACATTTTGATCCGATTGTCAATCGGCAAGCAGTTTATCTCACATGTTAAACTTAACTTAACCCACTTGCGTCCGCGCGTTTGCATCGTGTCTTTCAGAACAGACGCGCGCTCGTTCGGTTTCCGGTCCAGAGGCGGCTCGCGAGATTAGAACAATGATAATTTTAGTGTTTGACGATCCAACGGCAACCCACAGCCACCATGTGGCCGGTGAAAATAGAAAACATCTGGCTTTCGATTAATTATCTCACTTAACCCGTTCGCTTTTCCGAGTAAAAAAAACGAGCAGCTAGACGGAGAAAGCGCCGCCAGTGATGACACGACAAAAAAAAAACAAACCGTACAAAAGTGCATCGCCGAAATTATTCAAGGAATGAACCGAAATGTAACTACAACATTGAACTATCGTTGAAGTGCGTTAAAATGAAAATTTCGAGTCTCACGTGTCGAATGATTCTCTCGACCGTTTTCGACCACAACTTGCGTCATTGGCAAAATTATCGTACATAAACAATCAACGGATAGAATAACCGTGAAACGGATCAAACACAGACGTAGTATACACACGCACACACTGACACAAAAACACGGCCCGATAGACAGACGTGTTTGTCCGAAGATAAACGCGAACGTTGGCCATATGTCGGCCATGTGTTCAAACACAGGTGGCGCGCGTCCCGCAAACGTGACTCACCGACAAATACCACCTGATCTCCCGAAGCTTAATCCGCATAAATTATTATTATATATATGGGTGTGAAGGCGAGCGCGGATGCGAAAGGGTTAACGGAACGATTTGAACTGAGGCGACACGACGCGGCGTACCTTTGTTGTATGTAAAGGTAACGAGTTGCAATTAGTGTGAAATTATCGTTACATACGTTTAACATTTTAAATTTTATATTACTGTATTGTAGTCTGTCACGTGTCGTATCAAAACGTAAAGTGTGAAATAGACTAGCATTTTCCGCTTCTTCTTTCCCTTCCTGGAGAAGAAGCGGAATGGTTTAACCACTGGATAGTTCGCAAAACGTAGTCACAGTAGATAATCATACTGTGGCATAGATGTAGAATAACATAGATTGGCCTTAGCGCCCGAAAAATGACATACAAAAAATGCAGGCCTTGCATGCATTTTGCTTGACTTTTTTTTTTTGTGGGAATTCCCCGCACTTTAGACCCCCCCCAACCCCCCGTTGCTTCTGACGCTTAGTCCAGGCAAATTTGTTTGGAATGGCATATCTATGGTATTGTATATCTACATACATATGTACTGTAGAGATGGTTGATAGTAATTTATACCTAGGACAATTGGTGAATATGACTGGATGTAAAGAAGAAGAAATAAAGTGAAGAGTGAAACTAGGATGGAGTGCTTTTGGAAGAATGAACATACATAGCTATGCTTAAAAAAGAAGGCACACGATCAGTTTATGACCTTCATTCAGTCGTTCAACATGATGAAGGCCTCTCCAATCCTCTTCCATTCCTGTCTGTCTTGAGCAATTTGCACCCAGTTGACTCGCAAACATTCGTCTCAATTTACCAGTCTACCTTGCTTTCTTTCACATCCTCTCGGATACCATTCCAGTGTTTATCTTGCTGTGTCCACTTCAACTTTTTCACACATTCCGCTATATCTGCCCCTTTGGTCGTGCTTCTTCGTTCAGTTATTACATTACTTTTTTATAGGCATAGGCTTTGATTAATTATCAAACATTAATTCATCACCATCCACTGCTGGATGAAGGCCTCTCCAATCCGCTTCCATTCCTGTCAGTCTTTAGCAATTTGCACCCAGTTGACTCCACATATTCTTCTCAATTCATCAGTCTGCCTTGCTTTCTTTCACATCCTCTCGGATACCATTCCAGTATTTCTCGCGTCCATCTGCAATCCATTCTTCCCGCTGTGTGTCCACTCTAACTTTTTCACACATTCCGCTATATCTGTCACTTTAGTCATGCTTCTTACGATCTCTTTCTGTTTTAGCGAACATACATTTTCCATGCTACTCTGTGTGCACTGGATCTTGCGTTAGATTCTTGAATTTAGCATCTACATTTCACAACCATACGTCATAACTGGCAGTACGCATTGGTCGTGTGCCTTCTTTTTTAAGCATAGCACAATGTTGGATTTAAAAACTATGTTCATTCTTCCAATAGCACTACATCCCAGTTTTATATTCCATATGTATTATATTATAAAAAAATCAAAAATTAACATGTCATTAAAGCACACTTTCCAAATCGAATTTATTTTTTCCATCAAATCGCTCATTCGACTAAATTGTGCGTATTTTATAAAATATTATATTATAATGAGTAATTGCCAACGTATACATAGACTTACAAATACAAACGTATAGAGTACACAGATATTTGTGTTTACTTGTAATAAGACGTTGGCAAAGTGTTGGCGCACCATATGGCCATGATTTAATATTAGTACGGGAGAGGGGCCGCGTGGCCAAAACGCATCTGTGGCCTCAGCATCAGCTCATCCGTGCCCTGGACATGGACGACAAGTCTCTCTCTAACTCCTCTAACCCTTAGCACACACACAAATTATTACAACAGACCCCAGTTTTCTATTATTTACAATCAAAACGAGCCATTCCGTGAAATTCTCTCCGTTAAGAGTAGTTTTTAAGCCAGGCAATGGCTCAGAAGTTAGAACGTTAGTTTCTTGAGCAATGTGTCGAAATTTCTCTTTTCCATGTGTCGAAAGGTTTTCTCAACGGTGTTCGACCTTAAGGTACGTGAGAAGTACTGGAATGGTATCCGAAAGGATGTGAAAGAAAGTAAGGTAGACCGAGTGGAAGATGGGCTGATGAATTGAGAAGAATGTGTGGAGTCAAGTGGATGGAGATTGCTCAAGATAGACAGGAATGGAAAGGAAAGAAACGGCTGAAAATAATGATTACTAAATCCAGATCGGCCATCTCCTGTTAGGATATGCCAATTAATCTAACTTAGTTGTGAGACGGTACCATAAAAATTGGCACTACTCAAAAAATTCATACCTATCTGCATTCCTCGTCACCAAAAAATCATTGAATCATTGAAGAGTATTTGTCCTTAGTTACTTCACTATGACATACGGTAAAATGTTTGTCAAATGGTGAAGAGACACCGTTTGATATCAAGTGCGTTTTTTCAGGTGGTAATTAACCAAAATTGACTTATTATTATTATTGGTATACATATGTATGTAAATCTTGGCTTTAGTGACGTGTGACAGCTGTCATGTCCGATACGTCAAAAATATTCAGGGCATGAAAATCTGACATTGCCAACCAGCAACTTTCGGACACAAATTCGCTATAAACATTTCAATGAATGATCATTGCCGACTATTCAAATATTTGTACATCGAAAAATCTTTCAAAATAACTACTAAAATACGAACGAAACGGAATTTCGAAATGCCTCAAAACAGTTTGAAAATATTACAAATACGTAAAATTAAAAAAAAAAAACGATATTGATAATTAGACGGTAAAAAACCGAAATTTTAACAAACCTAAAGAATAGGTTTATATATTAATTAATTTGTTTAAAATACATGGGCAGGCCGTGTAGCCGATGGAGCCCAGCATATTTGTACATACAATTTTTAATCATTACATTTTAATCATTTACATTTATGTTCAAAAGCATATCGAGATGATTTTAAAAGAGATTTGTATTTTCAGAAGTTACTGGTCGATTTGGCAGGCGGTTCCAAACTTCGACCACTCTATTATTTGAAAAGAACGAGTCTCTGACAATAATTTTGTTCGATTTTTCTTTTAGGAGTTTCAGTGTATGACTATTTTTATTGAATATTTATATTTATTTATATGAAATGTAACTTTGCCGTTTTTTTGATAGTGCATAAATTATACGGTGCAATATCTCAAGGTCACATCTATGTAGTTCGAGTTTAAAAGAGTCGACATAAAGTAATGTAAAAAACATGATGCACTTTAAACCGATCAAAATATTGCAAAAACTAGTAAGTGTGTGTTGTATTCGAACGGAATGGGCTTAAAACGTTGGAACGGAGTATTTTAATTGCAAAATTTTCATACGTTAACTAAAAACGAAAAATATGTACATAAGTGACTGTGAACTAATTATGTAGACTCACCTTATTCAAAGCAGTTCCATACAGATGCACAAAAAGTGTAGTTTGCCAGGCCGCCTGTCCGCAGAAAAACAGCTGTAAACGCGCTGTTTACAAAACTAGACGTCAAAAGTGGTCAAAAGTCAGCTGGTGAAATCTTCAAGCTAGTCGTTTTTGAAAAAATTTTTTTCGTGTCCTACAGTCAGATAAAACTGTAGAGATATATTTTTGAATTGATCAAATGTCAAACGATAGTTTGTTTGAAGTGTGAGAGAGAAATTGCGCAACGTATATTTTCCTACGTCCGATTGAGACGACAAGCGCCACCAGACTGAACGGCGCTCGGGGACTCCCCACACACATATTCATTAGGAAAAGCGACAGGGGTGCCTAACCCAACTGTCTAAATTAAATTCTATTTTTAATTTGGCCACTGGCGATCGAAATCGATAAAGAAAATTAAAATTTTATTTTTGTAACTTGTAGTGTAGGCTCCAGACGATGCGTGCGCTCGCCGAATATTCTCCTCTATGTACATATGTATGTACATACGAGTTGATGGAATATTTGTTAAGCTTTTTTTTTTTATTATTATTATTTATGAATATTCTAGATTAACATTGTACATATGTTATAGATTTTGTATTGATCACAATAGTTCGAGGAATTTTTCCACAACGGCAAATGCTCCCCGAACTCAATCGTATTGTAAATGTCTTCGCATTAAATTTTTTGTCTTCTATTTAATTATTATTTTAGCAGTGATGCGCCAACGAAAAGATCAATAGACTATATTCATGACAATTAAGTGATAATAGTTAATTATTACATTATATATATGTATATTATCAGCACAAAACGTGGTCACAGTAGATACTCATACTGTAGATATAGTTGTTAGTTATTTATACCTAGGACAATTGGTGAATATGACTGGATGTAAAGAAGAAGAAATAAAATGCTTTTGGAAGAATTTACATAGTTTTTAAATCCAACATTCCGCTATGCTTAAAGAAGAAGGCGTACCACCAATGCGTACTGCCAGTTATGACGTATGGATGTGAAACTTGGACGCTAAATTCAAGAATGCTACGAAAGATCCAATGCACACAGAGAAGCATGGAAAGGTGTATGCTTGGCATAACGAGAAGAGATCGCAAAATAAATACATGGGTAAGAAGTATGACCAAAGTGGCAGATATAGCAGTGCGAGTGAAAAAGTTGAAGTGGCAATGGGCTGGACACATAGCGAGAAGAATGGATGGCAGATGGACGCGAGAAGTACTGGAATGGTATCCGAGAGGATGGAAAGCAAGGTAGACCGAGTTTAAACTCATGAGTCCCTTCGGCAGAGCGTAGTCCCTTAGGCGTCGCTATATACGAAGGTGGGAAAGAAGACGCAAAACTCCAATGGGTCAAAGACTGTTGTCCGTCATGACAGACCGATTGATGAATTGAGAAGAATGTGTGGAGTCAAGTGGATGCAGATTGCTCAAGACAGACAGGAATGGAAGAGGATTGGAGAGGCCTTTATCCAGCAGTGGATGGTGAACGGCTGAAAATGATGATGATGATGATGATACATATGTAGATAGATCTGCAGAAAGATCATCATAGAAATAAATAAGTCAATTGTTACATAGTGAATGCAAAAATGCGACACGTAAACACCAATACATATGTATGTATGTGTTTAATGTGCTAACAACAATCACAATAATGAATAATAATAATTGAACGGAAACATCTGTCAGCGGCGACTATTTGTACAACATGCTACTGAATACTACTCGTACAATATGTTACGAGCGTCTGCATGGAAATTTTCTACGATTGGCAACACTGCACCGCACCGAATCCGTTCTGCAGTCAGTTTCACAGCAGAACGCTACACGAATTATTTTAGTGAACAATAATTACGAGTGACGCATTTTCAAAATTGAATTTTTTGTCCACTGAGGGCCTGCATGTTTGAAAATTACCAAGCCGGGGTCTGCGGGCAGGATTGGGTCCAATTAGCGTTCATATGCGGGCACGAATCGGGCACAAACGCAACACGCCCCTATATATATGTATGTATATGGACACAATATTATCATTGCCGCGATTCCGCCGCTTAATGTGATCACCATTCTCGTTGGATTCTATTTATAATCCAACAACGAACGCTTTCGTTTGAAAAACGCAACATTTTAAGTAATGCCGCGTACACACCGACGCACCGAACAGCGAACGACGAAGTGTGGCTATTGTGTGAACCGCTTAACACAATAACGTCCAACACACGTCTTAACACATTATAATGCAAAATGCACTCTTTGCATGCATTTTGCTTGACTTTTTTTTTTTTGTGAAAATTCCCCGCACTTGAGACCCCTCGCACACCCCCGTTTCTTCTGACACTTTCTCCAGGCATATTTGTTTGGCATGGCATATCTATGGTATTGCATATCTATGTACTGTAGAGATAGTTGATAATAATTTATACCTATGACAATTGGTGAATATGACTGGATGTAAAGAAGAAGAAATAAAGTGAAGAGTGAAACTAGGATGGAGTGCTTTTGGAAGAATGAACATACATACATAGCTATGCTTAAAAAAGAAGGCACACGACCAGTTATGACCTTCATTCAGCCGTTCACCGTGATGAAGGCCTCTCCAATCCTCTTCCATTCCTGTCTGTCTTGAGCAATTTGCACCCAGTTGACTCGCACACATTTTCCTCAATTCACCAGTCTACCTTGCTTTCTTTCACATCCTCTCGTATACCATTCCAGTGTTTATCTCGCTGTGTCCACTTCAACTTTTTCACACATTCCGCTATATCTGCCCCTTTGGTCGTGCTTCTTCGTTCAGTTATTACATTACTTTTTTATAGGCATAGGCTTTGATTAATTATCAAACATTAATTCATCACCATCCACTGCTGGATGAAGGCCTCTCCAATCCGCTTCCATTCCTGTCAGTCTTTAGCAATTTGCACCCAGTTGACTCCACATATTCTTCTCAATTCATCAGTCTGCCTTGCTTTCTTTCACATCCTCTCGGATACCATTCCAGTATTTCTCGCGTCCATCTGCAATCCATTCTTCCCGCTGTGTGTCCACTCTAACTTTTTCACACATTCCGCTATATCTGTCACTTTAGTCATGCTTCTTACGATCTCTTTCTGTTTTAGCGAACATACATTTTCCATGCTAATCTGTGTGTACTGGATCTTGCGTAACATTCTTGAATTTAGCATCTACATTTCACAACCATGCGTCATAACTGGCAGTACGCATTGGTAGTATATATGGTATTTTATATCTATGCTTATGAACGTCCACACAATAGCAAACCGTTCGTCGTTCGCCGTTCGGTTCGTCGGTGTGTACGCAGCATAACATACCGATATAAGATATCTCAACCTGCTAAGACACCTGCTACGTACATATGTATAGCAATGAATTGGAAGATTCGCATTATAGGATTACGACTTTTGATTGACGAGTCCGTTGCCCTTCCAGTTCAGCTACAACTGTTCATACACACATACACTCGTTGCCAAATATTTGTCCGATTTTGCATTTGGAACGATTTAGCCCGCGGCCAGGGGTATGCAACTGTCGGGACCCATTTTAAACATTCACCTGTACAATTGTACATACATCGCCTACGGTCAACGAAATATTATACGCTATCGCTCATTGGTATGTGTGGTATTTTTCTCTCAATAGTATCAGGGTTGTCACAACATATTTATTCAACACTAGTGTAAGCCCGTTGAATATCAACGGAGCGCTTTCTCATCACCCCTTTACAGAAAAATAATATTAAATATAATAGTTTTTATAGTTGTTGCATAGATGGCGCGTTATAATACAACAACGTAACACTTTAGCAAAGTCGCGATCCTACTAAGGAATTATAATATGTTCGAGTGAGTGACATTTTATAGTCCCATGCCAAGAAAGGTGTACGAGACAATCGGTTGCATCTACGGTACAATGTCAAAATGTTCAGTTACACTAATTTTTAGTGTTATAGTGTATAGAGATACTTAATTAGGTTAGGTCACAGTACTTAATTGCACCAGGTTAGGTTAGGTTGGGTTAGGCTCTTCCATTCCTGTCTGTCTTGAACAATCTGCACCCACTTGACGCCACACATTCTTCCCAATTCATCATCCCATCGTCCACTCCGTCTACCTTGTTTTCAATCACATCCTCTCGGATACCAATCCAGTATTTTTCGCGTCCATCTGCCGTTCATTCATCTCGCTATGCGTCCACTCCAACTTTTTCATACGTTCTGCTATATCTGCCACTTTGGTCATGCTTCTGACCCACGTATTCCTCTTACGATCTCTTCTCGTTATACCGAGTATACCATAGATATGCCATTCCAAACAAATTTGCCTGGACAAAGCGTCAGAAGCAACGGGGGGCGGGGGGGGTCTAAAGTGCGGGGAATTCTCATAAAAAAGAAGTCCCACAAAAAAAAAAGGCATGCATTTTTGCATGCCCTATTTGTATGTCATTTTTCGGGCGCTAAGGCCAATCTATGTTATTCTATGTACATCTTTCCATGCTTCTCTGTGTGCACTAGCATCCAAGTTTCACATCCATACGTCATAATTGGCAGTAAATATTGATCGTATGCCTTATTTTTTAAGCAGTCAATACATTCATATATAGTAAATAGCAAAACTAGGAACAATCGCATTACATCTACAATCAACACAAAGATTATACCAAGTATTAATCTTTCCGTGCTTCACTGTGTGCACTGGATCTTACGTAACATACTTGAATTTAGCATCCAAGTTTCACATCACGCATTGGTCGTATGACTTATTTTTTAAGCATAGCGGAATGTTGGATTTAAAAACTATATGTGGTAATTCTTCCAAAAGCACTTGTCACCAATTGTCCTAGATATATATGTATGTACATATACCTATCAACTATCTCTACAATATGAATATCTACTGTGACTACGAATTGCATGCAAAATTCATTAAACTAGGTTAGTTAAAGTAAGAAGTTAAGTCAGGTTTGGTATGCATTTGCGACACCAATAAGAATACATAATTTGTTTGACTACCACGACACGCTTCTAAAGTGTCGAAACCTAATCAAAACTGCTTGAACGTTTACGAGCGCCTTCGGAGCCCATCGTGCTTCAGCCCAGACGATTGACGTGCACTCTGGCGCGGAGTAGTGCGTGCGTCAAAAAACGAACCCAGTGCTTGTCTCGAATAAGACGACGGATGCGACGCGGCATTTGCACAAAGTTTAGGGGCCACGCGTTACCTACCCAGCTACCCACCGGCTGTCAATCGGCATCTTAACTTAAACAACGGCAAATATGGGGGGGGGGGTTGAGAGAGTGACGGGGAGGGGAACAATCGCGTGCCGCCCCTGGCTGCAAACGTCAAAAGCACAAAGGACGACAGCCACGCGAAATACAAAAACTGTTTGATACGGCATAATGTGTGCTAGGTGGGCTATCACCACCCCATTTAACCCCACCTCCATTTCTAGTACCAAGACCGATGGGTGAAGGGGTGGGCGAGGTGAGGGTAGGGTGACAATATTGCCAAAAAAGACTAGGGCATTTTAAGCTGACAAAATCTAATAGGAGATGACCAATCTGGATTGATGTATGTACTAGCAAACTGACCGTTGCTTATTGCCCATGCCCGTTTACCATCCACTGCTGGATGAAGACTCCACTACTGTCTCTCTTGAGCAATCTGCATCTACACATTCGTCTCAATTCATTCTTTTAACTTATTTTTAGTGCATGAGGTTATTTTCTATTGTGTTTTGATCTAAGGAAAAATTAACACTTTAGTAGTTACGTCACTTCATTATTCATTATTATTGTATACATATGACTATTCCAAACTTCAACCACTCTATTTGAAAAGAATGAATCTTATTTGATTTTTCTTTTTGGAGTCTAAGAGTATGACCTCTTAGATGAGGGTTCTCATTGGACATAATGAGGTTGGTCATTTCACATGAATAATGATTATTTATTATTTTGAATACTTCAATTAAATCACCTCTTTATCTCCTCGTCTCCAATGGTGGAGAGATTCAGTCTTTTCAATCTTTCGTGATGAGGTAGTGACCGAAGTAAATATTGGTCATACTATTTCTCTGCGCATGCAGATACGTTAGATTTAACAGCTTAAAAAAGTCACTTTTGGATGAAGATACATTAATTTTGATATGAAAAATCGCATGAATACACTCCCATAACCCCTAAAACACATCTAACTCATTTTCGTAATTTTTGTCAGTTAGGTTAAGTGGGCTTAGTGGGATTTGAGCCCCCTACTTTCATCGATGGGTCCAATGCTCAAAAATGAGGACAAATTTGAACGTGTGGTCACCCTAGGTGGGGGGGGGGGGGGGTTGGGGGGGGGGGGGGTTGTTTGGTTGTTGCAAGCGAACGAAATCGGTTCGTTGTATCGGCGGGTTATCTCAATGTTTTGTGTGTGCGGCGGGACACAAAGGGTTTTTTATTCCGTTTGTGTCGGTTTTTAAATACGCGTACGCGTTTATATTTTAATTTTATTTTTGTGCACACGCACGTCACTGGCAGGTTGTATGTACAGTGAAAAATAAAGTGAAAATGGCATCGGCGCGATAAAACTATCACTCGTGTGCGCGTATTTACATATTTACCTATAGTCTGAAGCTGTTTCGGGAAAACGCACAGTAGTCTTTGAAAATTTCTAGTTGTTCTTTGAGTAGCACTCTCGAAAGATTCACCACGTATATTATACATATATCTAATTTAAAAGAAGAAATAAAACGAAGGCTTAAAAAAGAAAAAATAAAACGAAGACTTAAAAAAGAAGGCATACGACCAATGCGTACTGCCAGTTATGGCGTATGGATGTGAAACGTGGATGCTAAATTCAAGAATGTTACGCAAGATCCAGTGCACACAGAGAAGCATAGAAATATGTATGCTCGGTATAACGAGAAGAGACCGTAAGAGGAATGCATGGGTAAGAAGCATGACCAAGATGGCAGATAAAGCGGAACGTGTGAAAAAAAGTTGGAAGCGATGGACGCGAGAAATACTGGAATGGTATCCGAGAGGATGTGAAAGAAAGCAAGGTAGACTGATGAATTGAGAAGAATATGTGGAGTCAACTGGGTGCAAATTGCTCAAGACTGACAGGAATGGAAGCGGATTGGAGAGGCCTTCATCCAGCAGTGGATGGTGAACGTCTTAAAATGATGATATTCCTTAAAAAAACCGTATAATAACAGTACAGTCCGTGGCACGTTTGACAGTTAAGTTTTGTATTGTGTATGGCGCTACATAATTATTAAGCTAATAGCAGGTGCGTACACTTTCTCTTGTCTGTATAATAGTAAGGAGGTCAGCTTGCTGGCGGCCATCTACCAGAGTGGAAATGTGTACGCACAAGTGATACACTGGGGAATAAGAATGATTAAACTCAAACCTAATATTTTAACAATAGCAACAAAAGTGTATGGAAAATGTATTCTCATACAGTTCTGATAAAAAACTGAAAAACTTGAGTAAATTCGTTAAAATTACAATTTTCCGAAGATAGTTTATGTATAGGTATAAAAACTGATTGAATTTTGATTTTCATTCCATTTTAATATTAAATAGGTCATAAATGACATACAATAGAAAATATTTGGCGAATCTGTATGGCTGAACGATTTGACTTACAAAGGGGCATTTTCTCCCCACCCCCCTCTTCCCCTCCCCCCCAGTAAATATTTTCTTATTTCGATAATTTTCTGTTATTGACAACCGTTGGCGAAGTTTGTTACATTTTAACATTTGCAAAATAAAAACGGGAGTCCTTTTGATGTCTGAGATGAACTTTGTGCTCGAGGCATTGCGTATAATCGAACACAAATTCATTTTCTACCTGCAAAGGTCCTCTTTTCTCGCTTATTTATTTTATTTTTTCACGATCCCTCTTCCTCCATTTCCTACCTCTCTCTCTACGGCTGAAAAAATACGCCTTAAAGTAACTTACGAGAAATGTGTGTTTTTCAACGTATGGTAATTGAAAAATAATAAATACACATCGTTGGTCTATTGCAATATGGAATAAGGACTTTAAATAAACTTAATTTGATACGTATGTATGTTATGTCTCCGCCTGACCGGTGCGTCATAAATATGATACAATAGTACAATTGAATGTCGAGCCGTAGTGACTAACCACGGACTTTTGGTCTTATACGTATTTAACTTGAAATTCGCCATACCTCGGACGAATGTTGAGTCGTACATTGTTTTCTGCGCATTTTGCAAAGATTCGGTGCAGCCCGGATATGAGTCAGACATTGCAACACATAACCCCCTGCCTCTTCCCCTCAGTCTAAGTTGACGTTCACCAATCAGATTCGACAGTGCATCGAACGACCAGACCCCCCCAGACCTCCTAAATCTATATTGAGCAATCTGCATCCAGTTGACTACACACATTCGTTTCAATTCATCAGCCCATCGTCCACTCGGTCTACATTACTTTCTTTCACATCCTCTCGGATACCATTAAAGTATTTCTCGCGTCCATCAACCATCCATTCTTCTGTGTGTCCACTTTTTCACACGTTCCGCTATATCTGCCACTTTGATCATGCTTCTTACCCATGTATTCCTCTTACGATCTCTTCTCATTATATCGAGCATGCGTCTTACCATGTTTCTCTGTGTGCACTAAATTTTGCGTAACATTCTTGAATTTAGCATCCACGCAGTACCTACGCATTGGTCGTAAGCCTTCTACAAAATTCTCTTGCGTATCGTTTATGAACGTCACACATGTTCCACCATATTAACGACACTAGTGTAAGCCCGTTGAATATCAACGGAATATCTAATAATTACAATACCTATACAACCCGCTCTAGTGCCGTCCTAAGCCCACTTAACGTAACTGACAAAAATTACGAAAATGAGTTAGATGTGTTTTACGGGTTATGGGAGTGTATTCATGCGATTTTTCATATCAAAATTAATGTATCTTCATCCAAAAGTGACTTTTTTAAGCTATTAAATCTAACGTATCTGCATGCGCAGAGAAATAGTATGACCAATATTTACTTCGGTCACTACCTCATCACGAAAGATTGAAAAGACTGAATCTCTCCACATTGGAGACGAGGAGATTAAGAGGTGATTTAATTGAAGTATTCAAAATAATAAATAATCATTATTCATGTGAAATGACCAACCTCATTATGTTCAATGAGAACCCTCATCTAAGAGGTCCATACTCTTAGACTCCAAAAAGAAAAATCAAATAAGATTGTTAGAGATTCAATCTTTTCAAATAGAGTGGTTGAAGTTTGGAATAGTCATATGTATATACATTCATAATGAATAATGAAGTGACGTAACTACTAAAGTTTTCTTTTTTTTTAATTTTTCATTAGAATTATCAAAATAGAAAATAACCTCATGCACTAAAAAAAAGTTTAAATAAATCAGTAATATATGAAGAAAAGCACAAATTTAGAATAAAACTTTCAAGTCCATTTATCTCGATATTGTTGTTTTGTCAGTTACGTTAAGTGGGCTTATTGGTGATCCTTGTCTTGTCCTATAATAAATACCTTCTCCATTATGGCGCTTTTAAATATCCCCAAAGGCCTAACCTCCACCACTTGAGCGGGAAAACGTTTTGTAACGCGTCGGTGTAAGCCTCGTCACACAACTGTTTACATTTTTAAAGCGGAAACACCTGCATGGCGCTCTTCGCATGTCATTTTCCACGCTAATCCCCAATCCTTTTCGCGCCAAAACAAACAAAATAAAAACGAAAAAAACAAACAAGGGCATAAATAATATTTAGTGTGATGGGGGGGTAGAAAGGGGGGTGAGAGAGTGAGAGGGAGAAATCGGTACAGACGGTCATCCATCAGTCGCATGGCTCGGCTGTCGTCAGCACGCGCATCAGACAGAGACAGACGTATGGCGGGTCAACGTTGGCCAGAGCGAGACAGACTGTTGTCAAAATGCGCCACTGCTGCCAACCGACACGAATACCACTTTCAAGAAAGCCTGCTCGCCACCCCAGCGCACCCCTTACCTCTCGCGATCGCAAAACGTTCAATCATAGGGACAATCATTTTTTTGCCCCAGTTTTTCTCATTATGTGAATTCATTTTTGATAAATATTAAAATAAAATAATGTGTTTCGCTGTGAAAGGTTTCACGTGCGATCGTGACAAACTTGCATAGTTATAGAACTATACCAGTATATCTTGACAATAAATGGCGCTGAGTTCGCAACGTGCCGTAATATTGAACGTCGCACTGCCGCGTACTGCCTAAGATCTTTTTGACATTTTTGTGCCGTAAATATACGATCAGTGGCGGCTCGTGGTTAAATTTTTTGGGGGTTGCTGCTATGGGCAGGCAAAAGAAATCATACTTTTATAAATTGCGATGAAAAACAACAATGTCAAAAAAAATTCAATGACATTTAGTAGAAAAGTATGACTATGATACTATTTCATGTAACAATAATTCTCTTCATTCTACCATTCCCAGAATGATTAGATACGGTAATAAATACTCTGATTGTGTTGATTTAAAAAAAAATATTAATCCGTGTTAGTATTAGTTTAATAGCGCTAATAGGCGTACAATAAATAAATAAAAAGTATCTTTGTGACCGTCGCACAGTGTTTCAGAACGCAGATCTGACTAGACACGCGTATAAAAACTTTTTAAAAACGCGATTTCTCGAAAACTATTACATGTATTAAGCTGAAAATTATTTTTTTGCTTTTAAATGATTTATATCTTCAAAATAATATAAATTTATAAATATATTTTATTAAAAATTTGTGTTATGGAATGAAAAATAAATATTCCTGGTGATAATATGTAAAATATATATTGTAATATTATACATACATAATAACAAATTTAAATAAAGTAAAAAGATTTCAAAATGTAAAAGAAATACATACCTACTAATTTAAAAATAAAATATTAAAAAAAACCGTACAAATTCAAGAAGTATCTGGTAAAATGTAAAACATTCGTAGTTTTTTTTAAAACACGCACATAATTTAAAAATCGAATAGCACATATTATATAAAATACAATGAAAAAAGAAACTCAAGCATACTGTCTTCCTGGGCTGAAATATAATCTTTGTGCCATATATTGACGTCGCCGTGGACATTTTTGATTCCTAAAATAGATAAAATTATCGAATTAGCTAAATAAGAAGATTCTAATATGCATATGGAATGGAGCTTAAAAGTTCATCTTATAAGAGATCAATTTAAAAAATGACCATATACATATTTAAATTCCCTTCATATATAATTTTTTACCCATGCAACAACTGTAATCAACATCTATCATAAAAGTGTAAATAAACGGAATTTAAATTTCGCGCCAATCAAATAATTAAATTATGTAATATACACTATGTAATATGCTGATTTTATTTAGGGGTGCTGCTTATGGACCAGCCACCACTGCATACGACCAATGCGTACTGCCAGTTATGACGTATGGTTGTGAAACGTGGATGCTAAATTCAAGAATGCTACGTAAGATCCAGTACACACAGAGAAGCATAGAAATATGTATGCTGGGTATATATGTATAAAGAGATCTTAACATTAATACATGTGTAAGAAGCATGACTAATGTGACAGATATCGCGGAACGTGTGAAAAAGTGTGGACGTATAGCGAGAAGAATGGCAATACTGGAATGGTATCCGAGAGGATGTGAAAGAAAGCAAGTTAGACCAACGATTAGTCGATGAATTGAGAATAATATGTTGAATTGAATCAAGTGGATGCAGATTGCTCAAGACAGACAGGAATGGAAGAGGATTGGAGAGGCCTTCATCCAGCAATGATGATGAACTGAAAATAGGCGGAATTCCGCTCACAAAACAAAGTTTGAAAACTGCCGTGGATAAAGTTGGGGGAAGGAGACTTTTACTTGACGCGTTTGATGTTTTTCAAATTATAATGGTGGCACTATAATTGACTTTTGCTGTGTGAAAACGCTATTACAGAACTACACTATTTGACATTATACTTATAACATTTTTCATGGTGAAGTAACAAGGAAAACATACTCCCCAGCGGTGAAACCAAATGCTTTATGCATGGAAGAATGGGAAAGAAGTTTTTTGGTGGTGCTAAATATACATACATATATTGTCGACAATGAAATGAGAAGCGTTGAATCCAAGAGACAAAATTCTTCTTCCTCACGCTTCCATATATGTATGGTCGTGTCACGAAGCGTAAGCCTGTGACTATTCCTCTTCTGAAAGTGGCCGTATTTGATATAAAGCGTTGCCTCTTCACTATCTGACAAACATTTTAGTCACAGTGAAGTCTGACAGGGGAAAGATACTCTCCGGTGGTGAAACTACGCCTACTGGAGGGGAGGATTTCTTGTGTCGTGCTAAATTTTTTTAATACCGTCTCACATTTAAGCTACATAGATAAACTCTCATATTTTAATAGGAGACGGCCCCGATCGGGATTTAGCAACATCGGGATCTTGCCAATGACGATATTTAAGGTTGAAAACCTTTGGACATTCGAGGATTTTTATTATTAAAAAAAAAAATCAACATTAATCAAGTTCCGACAGTACACATGTTCGCATATATGATTTTTTTCTACCGACTAGAATTACACTGAGCAATAAAAAAAATTCGGGTGTGGCCAACCCATGACTTTATCCATATATTTGAGGAATACAAAGAGTAACGAAATAATTTTTTTAAGTACGTAAGTAAATAAAACGCATGCACACCACCACACCAACCAACATACATACATATCATGAAATCACTGTGTTGAGTGCGCGCGCGTATGTAAAATGCGATCTTCGGCATATATTCAAATAGGAAAAACTGCCACTTCCGGTAGTCAGATGTTGACTAAAATCACAATATCTCTTACAACTAACGTGAAAACTATAGATATGAAAATTAAACTTGATCGCCGGTGCAGTTTCTGAAATATTCTGTGGTAAACTTTTCGACAAAAAAAAAAACCCTACTTCCGGTTGACAGATTTCAATGATTTAATTTTTCGTAACTAGCAATTTTTCTCGGGAGTATAACATTACAATATTGTGACGATACTACATATTTAAAAGGCCGAAAAAAAAAAAAAACAACAAATCGTTCAAGAGTAAACTGCCATTTCTGCAAGAGGGATTTTGACCAAAATCACAGTATCTTTTACGGCTAACGTGAAAACTATAGATATGAAATTTTGACAAAATCGCCGATGCCGTTTCGGAAATATGATTTTTTACAGAATTTTTTAATTTTCTGCACGAAAAAAAACCCTACTTCCGGTTGACTGATGTTGACCAAATTCCTTATGGCTCTTACACCTTACGTGAAAATAATAGATATGAAATTTCAGCTTGATAGACTTGATAGTTTCAGAGAAAACACACAGACATACACACACACACATAGTACACAGACATACAGACATTTTCCAGAAATCATGAAAACGTGATCAGGGGATGATACTTGATCCAAATCCGTCAAAATCTCGATGTCGATTAGGATAAAGTAAAAATACCCAGTGCGGAGATTGGTCAATCTTTACTAAGTTTGACCCGCTGAATTCGAATCCGATAATGATTTTTGTTGATATGCTCTCGTTATTAATTTGTGATTTTTTATTACTTTAAAATACTTATACCCATAATAAAAAATCACAATCAATAGAAAAAATATCTGACTATTGATTTCAATACTCACTTTAAGCGCAGCGATACTATATTTTGAGTTATAGACCGTAAAAGCAAAAAAAATGGATACTTTACAGTCGCCGAGATTCGAACGATCGCTCACTAGAGTCACGACGAACGTCGTCGTACATACAAGTTTTAAATAAATTAAGCCGTGCTCATTTGAAAAATGTCTGTGTGTACGCGTATATGTATGTGGGTGATGGGGGGGGGGGAGAAGGGGGTGTGAGGGGTAGGCGAGTGTCTATGACAGGCGGGTGTGGGGTAAAGCGGGGGAGCTTCTGCCCCCCCGGGGAGCAAAAATGATTTCGGCTTGCGCTAGCTGCTGCTGACAGGCTCGAGCATTCTTCACGTCCGCGCGCTGATTTTTGGAATTTTCCCTTTACACCATTACATGTAATTGCCGTGAAAGCCTGCTCAACAACACCCACCCACCCACCCACCCATCACCCCCAGCAACCTCCAACACCAACTACAAGACGTGCTCTAATTATTTTCCTACGTACCATAAACACATCTAAATATAAATATAACTGCATTGGGAATTTTCATTGTAAAAATAGGTCATTGAATTTTCTCCAACGTGGATTTTCCAGTTAAAATTTGTATTGAAAGATTGATTTTCATAATACGCTTGGTTACACGTCACCGCTGCAAGTTTATTTATTGAAAGTTTCCATATTATATATACTGCCGTCCTAAGCCCACTTAACATAACTGACAAAAATTACGAAAATGAGTGTGTGTGTTTTAATAATTTAATAATTAATAATTTTATGGGAGTGTATTCTAGCGATTTTTCATATCAAAATTAATGTATCTTCATTCAAAAGTGACTTTTGTAAGCTATTAAATCTAACGTATGTATCTGCATGCGCAGAGAAATAGTATCAACAATATTTACTTCGGGTCACTACCTTATCACGAAAGATTGAAAAGACTGAATCTCTCCACATTGAAGACGAGGAGATTAAGAGGTGATTTAATTGAAGTATTCAAAATAATAAATAATAATCATTATTCATGTGAAATGACCAACCTCATTATGTTCAATGAGAGCCCTCATCTAAGAGGTTATACTCTTACGACTCCGAAAAGAAAAATCAAATAAGATTGTTAGAGATTTATTCTTTTCAAATGGAGTGGTTGAAGTTTGGAATAGTCATATGTATACATTAATAATGAATAATGTAGTGACGTAACTACTAAAGTATTCTTTTTTTTTTTTATTATTTTTCCTTAGAATTATCAAAACACAATAGAAAATAACCTCATGCACTAAAAAAAAGTTTAAATAAATCCGTAATATATGAAGAAAAACACAAATTTATCTCGATATTGTTGTTTTGTCGGTTACGTTAAGTGGGCTTAGGACGGCAGTATACACAGTGGCCATACAAAACTGGATTTGTTTTCAAAAAATGATATCACCACAACTAACGCCACGATAAATAAATAAAAATAAGCGTTTTAAAGATCATATCGTCCTTTGTCAATTTTATGGTGGTTTTGTGCAAGCCTCGTGCCAAAATTAGCGTTTGAAAAAATACAGAAAAAAAAAATAAATTTATAATTTCATACAAAATCTAATGCAAATGGTAAACTTTATGGTACAAAGTTAATCCGCATTTGATATTTTCATATCTACGTTTTGATATACGAAAAGGGTATTGTGAAGTGGCATTGGAAAGAAGCTTCAGTAGTTTCCTCGTTTGCTTTTTATAGAGGCGAAAAGAATAATTTACAATGACAAAACTTCAAACTACTAGAAAATAATTATAGGTATGTCGGTAGGCTTTTAGTTCGTTCTGTTTGTACGTCAGGAACACTCTAATTTGAGTTTGATCATCATCATCATCATCGTTTTCAGCCGTTCACCGTCAATTGTTGGATGAATGCCGCTCCAATTCTTTTCCATTCCCGTCTGTCTTGAGCAATCTACATCCACTTGATTTCACACATTCTTGTCAATTCATCAGCCCATCGTCCACTCGGTCTACCTTGCTTTCTTTCACATCCTCTCGGATACAATTCCAGTATTTTTCTCGATAATTCCTCTTGTGATCTCTTCTCGTTATACCGAGCGTACATCTCTCAATGCTTCTCTGTGTGCACTGGTTCTTGCGTAACATTCTTGAATTTAGCATCCACGTTTCACATCCATACGTCATAACTGCCAGTACGCATTGGTCGTATGCCTTCTTTTTTAAGCATAGCGGAATGTTGGATTTAAAGACTATTCATTCTTCGTTATTTTTCTTTACAACCAGTCATATTCACCAATTGTCCTAAATCAACTATGTATCTCTACAATATGATGATCTACAGTGACTACGTTTTGTGTGCAAAATTCATTAAACATAATTGTAGTTTTATTAAATTATTAATTAGTTATATCGATAATTAACACTGGTTGATCGTCAATGCCTAATTTAGTTAAATAAATAGATACTTTTATCATTTAAAAAAATGTGTTTTAAAGTCAAATAGAATTTTCCGAATTTTCATATTTGTTCATTGACATCTTTATAAACTTTTCTTATTTTCATAACGCGTATTGGTTCGAAACTTGACTATTTTTAATTGTAACATTATTAAATTTACATTCCACCAGTTTTTGTTCAGATAATCTTTAAAATTATTTATTTAATAAAACTAATAAGTTATTTGATCTATTAAATAAATAATATTAGTAATAACAAAGCAAATGTCAAATTTTTTTTCAGATAATGGCCGAAAAATAATTGCTTACGACAAATGTCAAATGAACGTGAAACGTCAAACTAGACTGTAATCGCGTTCGATAGTCGATTGTGTATTCGTATTCCAATTTTCGCTAAAAATATTGCAAAAAACCATGGCGAACGGTACTCCAGAGAGCGAATTCTCTATAGAATGCTTTCAAAACTACACAGCACCGGAAGTCTTCATCCAGGGCTTAGCCGGAATGGTTAACCAGACCGACGTGGAAAGCATGATCAGAGCCCAGAAACAAATGTAATAATAGATAAAAATAAAACGAAGAATGAAACTAGGATGGAGTGCTTTTGGTAGAATGAACATAGTTTTTAAATCCAACATTCCGCTATGCTTAAAGAAGAAGGCATACGACCGATGCGTACTGCCAGTTATGACGTATGGATGTGAAACTTGGATGCTAAATTCAAGAATGCTACGTAAGATCCAGTGCACACAGAGAAGCATGGAAAGATGTATGCTTGGTATAGCAAGAATAGATCGTAAGAGGAATACATGGGTAAGAAGTATGACCAAAGTGGCAGATACATATAGCAGAACGTGTGAAAAAGTTGGACACATAGCGAGAAGAATGAATGGCAGACGGACGCGAGAAATACTGGAATGGTATCCGAGAGGATGTGAAAGTAAGCAAGGTAGACCGATTGATGAATTGAGAAGAATGTGTGGAGTCAAGTGGATGCAGATTGCTGCTTAAGACAGACAGAAATGGAAGACGATTGGAGAGTCCTTCATTCAGCAGTGGATGGTGAACGGCTGAAAATGATGATGATATATAATAACGTAAGAGTATGCCTGGCTCGGCAGCCGTAGACCACTTGCACATTTTTTATCTACCAAGAGTACATATGGAGCTATTTCACAACTTGATTTGTATATGTATTGAAAAATGTGTTAATGTAATTTATAATAGTTTTGAGCGCAAAGCGCGAATCAGCCACCCACATATATTGTATTTGATATATACATCAATCATAGTCATCCGATGACACTGTCAATGGGCAGTGACTAGTTAAAAACATAACAATGGTAAATACCACTTTATACATACCTTCTGGTATATTGAAACTTCTCAAGGTTAAATTTCTATACCATAATCATCGTTACAAAGAACAAACCATACCATTTTACCAATAAAACTATCGTATTACTAACAATTTTTTTCCATTTTCAATTCATAGGTTGCAAAGATTCGAAAAAACCAACGAAATGCTAACAAATTGCAATGCTTTAAGTGCTAGTCGTCTCAAACTAGCCGGAGCCGAGTTCAAAAAACACACCCAACTACTAGTCGATATGAAGAAAGACTTAGATTATGTATTCAAGAAGATACGGGCTATCAAACAGAAATTGAGGTAATAAAATACATGTACATAAATCGTCGTAATTGAATTGTACTTGTATTGTATATGTATTTGATTTTCAGTTCTCAATATCCTGAAGCGTTCGAAATAGCAAAAAAGGCATCGTTGGCGAATTCTTGCCAAGAGGAAGACGACGAAGGAGACCATGAATTAATCAGACAATCGTCGAATTTAACCAGAGACATGTCAAAGTCGACTGAAACTCTCAGACCGAGCATATCTCAAGTGTTTACGCGGAGTCCGAACGAGCCGGAGAGTACCATCACCACCGACGCGGCTGAAGTAACCGAACTGCAGTGTTCTGAAGCGGTTGAAAATCCTGAAAATGATGCCGACGTAGTATCGGACGAGATCGTAACCAAAGTCAAGAAGAATTTAAAGCTAAATGCCGGTGATAAGGAGAAGCGAGATTCGAGTACGAGTAGCTCGTCCGATAATTCAAACACTTGCGAATCGTCTGGAGATTGCACGTCCGATACCGGCTGATCTTATACCTAAAATCTTATTTATATTTATTATTAAGAATAATTTTTGCACAGAGCTGCTGTATGAATGTGTTGCTAGGCTTTTGTGTGATTTAATATATTATTACTATTAAGATACTCGATTATACTAATCAAAAGCTTTCCTAGTAGAGAGTATACCCGTTGATGATCAACGATTGTTTATCATTCACATGAGTGGGCTAACAATGAATTACGCTAAAAAATTTCAATATAAATAAATGGGGGGGTTTCACTATATATGTAAATGCATCAAGTCCATAAAATCAATTCCAAGATATTTAGATTTTTGTACTCTTAGTACTGCACCTCAAACTTGTACTGAGTACTGTTATCGACATCCATTGGGATCGTTATTATTTTCAAAATTGTGACGTGATACATTAATGATTAATATATTGAACCCCCCCAAATAAGAGTTCAGATTTTCATTGAAAAAGAAAGAAGTGTTTAGAGCATTCCTGGCGGACAGGCAGATTTAAAGCTATTATGTATATATTATAAACGTTACAGTCAATAGATTGATTGATTGTTTACTATAAATAACCCATCTTTTGATGAAGAAATTTCAAAATATCACAAGTTTCTGTATGTATTTTGATTTTGGACCTTTAAAAATTGAGCCACATATGTATAGCTCGTAGCGTACTTAGTTCATTTGAACCTTATTTTCTACCTATGCATTGTTAATTGTGACTGAAAAAGATGAAAAGAAAACAATTAAAGTCAAATCACAGCAGAGCATTTTGTAATGCGTCAGCCAGTTTCAAGATTCTACTTCAATGTTCATTTTTCAAATGTTAATCAAGTGCAAAATATTGTAATCGTACAAAACGTGCATTGAAGCATCTGTTCTGAAATAAATATTATACATGAACTAAATCTGTCGTTTAATATAATCAAGCAAATGTTGACATCTTCGTATAGAGATTCTTTATTATAAAATGTATTATACAGTATTGATTCGAGTAAAGTTAATGTAAAATGGAATTTTTAAGTAGCATATTTCTCGGTGAACGCTCTTGCAGCATTATCGAAAGCCTCTTTATCTTGTTTATATTGATCGGCAATGTCGACCATTAGTGGATCTTCCGTATTTGGATTCGCCAATAGCGTTTGTATCGTAATCAATACGAGTTCAATGGTTATTATGGGTCTCCATTGACCGCTTGGTTCCATTTTCAATAAACCCAAACATATGCGACCGTCTGAAATGAAAAACAACAATACATAGTTCAACATAAATGGATCACCGATATATACGGTATTGATAATTCTGTATACCGTTATCTATGTTGGGATGATAGACTGGTGTTATGAATTTGACGCTAGGTGGTAAAAATGGAAATTCCTTGGGCACGTCTATTTGAAGAGTGAAGGTTCCATTTTCGTACGGAGTTCCACGTGGTCCTAGAATTTTGGCCTCGGCTCGTTCAATATCTTTACATGATACAATATCGCAAGATATTCCCCAAGTTTGATTCTTCTTGATCGCTGCCACGTCGCGAAGGAAACGTTTGGATTTGATCATTTTTGAAATTTCGATATGGCTCTGAAAATGCAAGGAAATTATTACACATTGAAAAATTGTAGTATGTACTGGCATATAAACTTTTGTAATTGAGGTTATGTTACAAATTTTTTGATCATATTTGTATGACTATATTCTATAATATAAAAAGTACGCTTTGTTTTTCAATTGTTTTGATGAAAAATTAACTTTTTTAATGAAATAATGGTTGAGATTTGAATATTTTGTTTTTGTACATGTTTTATTATTTTAGATAGAAAAATTAATTCAAAAGGTTTGCCAATATCAAAAATCATATAGTGATTGGTAAATTAATTGAATAAATAGTAAAAATAGTGAAAATTCAAACCATACGTCAAATTTGACATACGAATTCAAGCGGGAATCGTTGACAACTTAACGTAAAAACGGCTTACAAGTTGACCATAAGCTCATTGGATATTTTATTTAATTTCAATTTAAAAAAATTGCATTCTTCGAATAATATAAATATCTGCCGTTTGTATCTGAGCATATTATTGGTATTAAAAATTTATGTTTGCTTCGTTTCAACCTTTTTTGCCCACAAACTTCTGAAAGCGAAGAAATTGTTTTTTCACGTTTTTTTTCCTGAAAACGTGTACTAACAGAAAGTTTGAAGTTTATCTAATTTAATTGTTGTAACGAAACTATAAAGAGAAACCTTTACTTGATATTAAGCGTTGCCTCCACTATTTGACTGTATTTTTACCTTCTGTCATAGTGATAGTGAAGTAACTAGGAGAAGATATTTTCCAGTAGTGAAAGCTCCACTTTCTGGAAAAAAGGAACAGACTATTATTTAACAGATTGAAAGGAATTATTTTGGTGGTGCCAATTTTTATTGAATCGTTGCACAACTAATTTACATTGAAAAATTGACAAATTCTAAAACCTTGTACACACTTTGCGCTACCGTGCCTCGCAAGTAGCGAGGCAAAATGACAAATAAATTGCCCCGCAACGTTCGTACAATAGGAGACGGCCGATCTGGATGTAGTGATGTAGGAATCACGACTCTCGTCAATACACGTATATGTATAAACATGCAGCACAAACGATGTAGAGTAAACACACAAAATACGCGTGTCTTAAACGGAGATCCCCAAAAACAAATGCAAATAAACGCGCAATTGAGGGATATAAATTCTTACGCTCAGCCTCACACAACACAGTACTACCAACGCTCTCGAACTACAGACGAACAGGCGCTCGTCAACCGAACTCACACCGCCCAGAACAAACTTACTCGTCATAGCACATCACTATACACGTATCCTGACCTAGCACTCGAATACATCGCCTCATCGAGGCGTACTCGCGGAAGCAGGGCTCTGGAACACACGCAGTTAATTCATCGCACACAACTACGTAGCTGTTTAAACATCTGTGTACATGTAATTTGCTGTATGTACTTAAAAAAAAAAATAAAATACAAAACTTAATTTTGCATGAAAATATGAAAATATGGTTACACCCACACCATCGCCCGTTTCTATTGTGAGTGCGAGGTGAAAGTCTGGATGAAACACGCAGTGGACCTGTGTAACACTCAGTCGTCGTTACCAGGGTTGCTAACTGTCAGGGAGACAGTGGTGCCAACCCCAGTCCATTGGTTCACCGATCACCCACACTATAACTAGTGACTACATTGTACTTATAGTGCTATCAGATCTTGTCAACGACAATATCTAAAGACCGACAACTGTATAACCTGTAAAAGCTATAAAACGCTCAAACCATTGTGCCGTACAACAAAAAAAAAAATTCATTACAAATTTGCACGACGACATAACGAGTGCTTAGGCCAAAACCAATCAAATTTTAAAACGTTACCGGTGAACAGCACGCGGCTGATTTCAGTCTGCCTCTGGGCGTTGATGAAGTGTGTTGTGTTGGAAATTTTAATTCGGATAAATTTCCGATCAATTCTATCAAACGACTAGGATTTATATCAACATTATCGTCCATCAAACAGTGCCATTGCACTATCGCATCGTTTAAAACGTCACATTTGAGACGAATTCGCCACGTCGTTTCGTTCCAGAGACGCTGTTTGCGTTGGAGCTGTCACCTGTCACCTGTCGCCGGTACAGGAAAAAATTGTAAGTTTTGACAGGAGAATGCATTCGAATGCAATCAACGATGTTGGTGTGGATGTTTGTCGATATTGTGTCAGGATTTTCAATTGGGCGATCGATTTCAACGAGTCCTATGTCTCTTATTTTTTGTCCGGTAATTATTCTATAGTACGCCGGATTCAACCGAGATCGGCCGGTTTCTTCTTTTCAACGATGAATTCGGTACTGAACGTTGATCTTGAACGGTTTGGAGTATTGTTATGGTCGGCGTAGCAGATTAAAGTCTACTTTGAAATGTCACTTTATAGGTTATCTTATTTGGAAGTAAGGACAAAATGCCAAAAATGGCCATTGTACAATATTGTACAATTGTACAATGTCAATTAAACAGCTGAACTACATACATCTATGTATACATTTGTTTTGAAGTTACGCATAAATTCCGTTAACACGTAAAATCTCGTTTGGGAATGAAAAGTAAATAAATTACTATTTATGTATTCTCTCTCTGTTTATCGATCGTTATTTTTCATGTTCCTTCTCGCTCTCGCAATTCAAAATAATAAATAAAAATTAAATTACTATTTTAGCATGAATGAATCATATTGACCAATCGGGTGAGCGCAATCTTCTTTTCTCTCTCGCTCGTTGTGTTGCGCTATCTTCCGTTTCGTTCTCGCAATTCGAATATAATTAATTAAATAATATTTAATCTTTTGAATATATCTTTCTCACTTTCGATTAGAAGAGATTGCAGTGTTTTCATTTCACGAAGGGGAATCTCACGCGCAGAATGATACGAGATAATAAGTGAGTGAGGATTTTCCATCGTGAAATGAAATCATTTTCAGCCGTACACCATCCACTGCTGGATGAAGGCCTCTCCAATCCTCTTTCATTCCTGTCTGTCTTGAGCAATCTGCATCCAGTTGACTCCACACATTCTTCTCAATTCATCAACCCATCGTCCACTCGGTCTACCTTGCTTTCTTTCACATCCTCTCGGATACCATTCCAATATTTCTCGCGTCCATCTGTTACCCATTCTTGTGTGTCCACTTTTTCACACGCTTCGCTATATCTGCCTGTATTCCTTTTACGATATTTTCTTGTTATACCAAAGCATGCATCTTTCCATGCTTCACATCCATACGTCATAACTGGCAGTACGCATTGGTCGTATGTCTTTCTTTTTAAGCATAGCCGAGTGTTGGATTTAAAAACTATGTTCATTCTTCCAAAAGCACTCCATTCTAGTTTTATTTCTTCTTCTTTACATCCAGTCATATTCACCAATTGTCCTAGGTATAAATAACTATCCCTACAATATAATTAATTAATCTACTGTGACTATACGTTTTACGTGCAAAATTCGTTAAACATAATTTTAGTTTTATTAAAGTTAATTTTTAAGCCTACTTTCATACTTTTGTTGCTTAATTGTGTTAATCTATTTTATTAACAATTATTCCCCCTCGTCGTTCGCTGTTCGGTTCGTCGGTAAGTGTGCAGCATAAGATTCGCTGAAAACACTTAGGTACATAATATAAGTTTATCTATCGAATATCATCAAAAGTTTATTCTACTCTTGACTTTATCGTTTATTCGACGCTTTGCATTGATTGAACCCGCACTTTCCAAATTACATATAGTATTTTGATAAACGAAAAAGAAAGGAAGACAAACAGTAATTTGTCTGGTCAAACATGCACGTACTACATAGTACTCGGTGAATTTAACGCTAAACTAATCGACCGTTGAACCAATCTATTTCTAGGAATAAAAACACTGAACTAACGCGCATAAATCTCGCTACCATAACTAATCTATCTAAGTAACACCTGACCGTCGAAATAATCCATCGATTTAGTACGGACCGTGTAGAATGAGGCCGCACTACATAGACCGTTTTATTTTTTGCCTATTATCGTTGTGTTTAATCCTGATTGACCGTCCAGATATGTGCCAGACCGAAAGAACTGAAACTAAAGGCGAAGAACAGGTGAATCGAATCTCGTCGGCCATTTTCACGTTACGATAACGATCGTTGGCCATTTTGAATGTGTTTAACCGCAGGGGCGCGTCTTCGTTATGTTTAATGTTTTATTTATTATATTAATAAGTCTCGAACGTAATCGATAACGGGCCCTACATAATTGATTCGATCGCACTGTGACGTCACGCGGTGAGTTGACCGAATCGATATGAAAACTTTTTTAACACATTAACAACACTTCAAAAAACGATGATTGACATTGAGTTTTCCTCTATCGAAGACAAGAGAGTGATTTTTTTCCTCTTTCGATGGTGATTGACTTGGCGTGACGTTAAACTATGTATGTGTATGATAATAGTTAATGTAATGGTAGCTTTCCACGCAAATTGCACACTGGCACAGACGTGTCCCTTCATTTTAGATGTCTGTCTTTGATTGTCTCGTGTGTCAGTCGTGGCGTCACACTTCAAAGCGGTGAGAATTTTTTTTTCATTTCTACCACAAGGTGACTTTTAAAATAAGCTGAGAAACGTACGAGTTGACAGGTGCGATATGTTTCGCACTTTTACAGCTCGGCCCTGCGAGCGGCTGACTGCACTCTATGACGGGTGTTACACGCTCAGTCTGGCATCAGTTCAGTCCACGATCCAGACTGACGAAAAGTATTAAAATGTTTAAATATCCATCACTCTGGTTCATCACTCCGTCAATCAACGCATTATACGATCAGTTTGGCGTCAATCTGGACCACAATCATGGACTGAAGCGTGTAAGACGGGTGTTACACGCTCAGTCTGGCATCAGGTCAGTCCATGATTGTGGTCAGATTAACGTCAAACTGACGGACTGATGAACTAGACTGACATATATTTAAATATTTTCGTCAGTCTGGTGTGGATTGACAATAGACTGAGATTGTAACGCATTCCATCAGTCTCGCTTCAGTCACCGCTCGAACAGCGATTTATTTATTTAAAGTAGCTTAAAAAGCTAATTACAAACAAAAAGTATCTTAAAGCTAAAATAAACTTATCTACGTATCTATTAGTACTTGTACAGAGGTGCCGTTTTAAGGCTGCCAGGAATTTGTCAACTTGATTTATTTGTCTCAGACTATCTGGCAGTCCATTATATTCAACCACACCCCTGTACTAGATACTTCTCCTAGATCTACTTAATTTTAAATTCTTAACTATTAACTTATTCTTACCCCTAGTATTATAACTAGAGACCGGTCAGAATTGGCATGAACGTAGGCTGCAGGTACAGAAACCGGTTTGCAGGGCCGTATTGGAAATTGTCGTCAAGGCTGAAATATAGGCGAGAAGTATGAAGGGGCGGGAACGGCTTGCAAAAGCTGATGTCATCGAAAAAATCCACTTTTCGAGTTTTACGACTTTCTTCGCGGTCCAAATTATTTATTCGTTTCCAGGATTTCGTGAACTTGTTTATTAAGACGTACATAGTTCGTTTCTAAGCATGGTGATGGAATCCTGGAAACGATTATAATTTGGACCGTGAAGAAAGTCGTAAAACTCGAAAAGGTGATTTTTTCGATGACATCAGCTTTTGCAAGCCGTTCCTGCTCCTTCATACTTCTCGCCTATATTTCAGCCTTGACGACAATTTCCAATACGGCCCTGCAAACCGGTTTCTGTACCTGCAGCCTACGTTCATGCCAATTCTGACCGGTCTCTAATTATAACTATGTATATTAAATCCTCTTATTAAATAGTTATCAAAATACTTTGGTAACAGACTCTTATCTAACTTAAAAATATATACTAACATGCACACTTTTAACGTTTCACTTACATTCATCCAATTCAATTCTTTCAACATATTTCTTACACTAGTTAATCTATTCACATTCAAAATACTTCGCATAGCTCTATTTTGCAATAATTGCATTCTATCTTTAATTGACTTATTTACTAAATGTAAAAAAGAGCCACAATACATAAAATGAGGACGAACCATTGCATTATATATAATATGACTGACTGATAGCAGCTGGTGACATCACAACTGAGAATCTTAAATCTTTAATGTTCCAGTAGCCAGGTATCGTAATGATGCGTACACACCGACGAACCGCACAGCGAACGACGAGTGGTTCCTATTGTGTGAACGTTCATAAATCATCGGACGTTATTGTTGGGCGCAGCGGTCCACACAATAAAAATTCGTCGTCGTTCGCTGTTCGGTTCGCCAATGTGTACGCACCATAATGTTACAGCCAGTTTTTCTTCAGCACTCGTCGACTTCCTCATGCACGTATCTTATTTTGTCAAGTATGACTATTTCCAAAACAAGCGATCGAAACAGCTCATACGATAATAATGTTCGTAGTCCTACTCTTCATTCAAATTCAAAAGTTCAAATGCGTATAGAGATCTCTTTTCAGTAGCCATTTTTTAGTCCATCGTTTCCTTTTAACACGTTTTTTTTGTAGCCAAAGCTATTATTATTGCAATGGCAGCTTTTTCTTTATAGCAATCTATCGTTTTTCCCGCAGAAAAAGTGTCACCCCGAAGAAGACTGAAGTCGGTCTGACTGATCGTGTAACACCCCTTTAAGGAATCTATTTACACATTAATTAAAAGTTGAGCTATTTGTCTCGTTTACAGCTAAGCCCGTCGGTGGCTCGCGCCGTTGTATAAGCAAAGGCTCGGTTTCGCGCTTTACGTCAACAGCTACTACGGCAAGTGCGAAAACATGGCTTAAACTTAAAGCATTCATTTATGTACATATGTACTTTGAGTTGACAAATGTTTCGCATTCACAGCTTAAAGCACCCGTGTACACACATAAACCAATTTGATTGATTGATCTGATGAGATGAGATGCGAGAATACTACGCGTGTTATGATTAGATGCCGCATTGAATACTCGAATATCTTAATATTATATTCGATGGTTTGAGGAATTGTTATTATTGTGCAATTCTCGTTGTTTTGTTGTTGTTTTTTTTTTGTCGATAGGTGCCAATGTTTGCACTAGAAATCCAATTAATCACCGTAGCGTTTGCGCGCATGACGTTTAACCCTATAACGTCCGATCGACTAAATCTATTATTTTTTTTGCCGACACACACACACTTATCGCTCCTAGTCGCACATCGGCAGGGTCATCAAAGGTTAACGATTACCGGAAAAAAAAAATTATTAACAATTCAAACGATGATTTTGCACATTTTCGCTTCAACTTTGTACGCTTATGCAATATCGCTATTTGTCACTGTCATGCTTGTTTTTATCGCATAGTGTATAAAAAGCGATTTGATGTATTGAATTCGTCAGAGTGATTGTCAATCGTAAAGGCCCCTTTACTGACGTCAGATCCCTTGTCCTAGTTTATCGTACGTTCGGTACAATAGTGTTACCTTTTTTTTAAACTGGGTCAATTTCAGTCGATAGCTCAGTCGTTTTCAACCTTCAAATATCGTCATTGGCAAGATCCGGATATTACTAAATACAAATCGGCCGTCTCCTGTTGGAGTTTGCCAATTTATCTAACTTATTTGTCACGACACAAGGAATTCTCACCTCCAGAAGGCATAGTTTCACCACTGGAGAGTATCTTTCCCTAGTCACTTCACTGTGACAGACGCTAAAATGTTTGTCAGATAGTGAAGATCAAATACGCCACGTTCAGAAGAAGAATTGTCACAGGCTTCAGCTTCGTGACACGACCATATACGAGCGTGAGGAAGAAGAATTAGACGTTGTCAATTTTGTCTTTTGGATTCCACGCTTTCCGTTTCATTGTCGACAATATTTTGGTTGACTTTTTTTTAGCATGAGAGTATGCAACTTTTATCCCCTTTTAACACACGTGATTAGTAGAAAATGATACTTAAACTCAAACTGCATACTATATTGTTAAAAGAGAGACAATTTTTGTCGTCGGGTTTAAAAGATTCAATACACAAACAGATTTCCTGAAACTTTCACTCCACATTTTATAACTGTGCTCTGTCAGAAATCAACCTTTGAGACTTTGACCCATTTAGGATCATTTCATAGACATATTAAGGCTCACATACATTAACCACACCACACGTGACGTGACGAGGTGTGGGGTGTTGCAAGTGTATATATGTATATCTAATGCCCGCACCAGACATGTGTTCAAAGATGTGATCAAATAAGTGTTCACATGTGTGGCACGGGCATTTGATACTATTGTCACATATTTGATCACTTAAGTGCGCTTTGCCATTCCGTGTCGGTTTTTTAGCGCACATCAAAGGGATAAAAGTCCAAATGTTTGTGTGCCTGCCACACTGCGCGAGCGTCGCCGTGGATACATAGCTTTGAACACATATCTGGCAGATACAACAATATGTGAACAAATGTGTGAGAAAAGTCTTCAAAGAAGTGATCACTTCTTTGAACTTATGTCTGGCGCCGGCATAAGCCATACGAAACCATACGTTTAGGATTTCGTCAGAGGACGTGTGGTAAGTGTGTGTGAGCCTTTATGTATATTTAGGTGCATTCGTAATTCAAAAGTATGTATACCTACTCAAATTCGTACGTAATGGACAATCGATATGACATACACGGAAAATTTTTACCTCACAATGGTGGCAATTTATTGACGCTCGTGACTCACGATGACTTGCTGATTCTAATTGACCCAACACTGAAATGACCCGTGGGGTGTTGAGTGATTCGAAACCTAAAATAGTGTTGATTTCGACTGAATAAATACGAAAATGTCAAGAAAAAGACAATACCCAGAAACGGAAGGTGACCTCAACTCGTTACGAAAATTTATTCCTGTTATTGTTTGAACATGTGTTCCAATAGTTGTTATTAATTGTTTCAGTGTCATCTGAAACGTTTAATGACGCGCTAGCGTTTATATTGAGGCTTGTGTCACAGCTGTTTGTGGAAAAATTTCGGTTATTGTTCGTAAAAAGTCAATATTTACAACGTTTTAAGGCGAATCTTGAAGTTATATTGTTATAATAATGGGTATTGAAATGTTGTTGGTTTGTGAAGTATTTCTTTAGTAGGCTTAAAGTACTAGGCTCTTTATTAGAGCAGAAAAGAAACAACAATTAATAGGTGAATAAGATAAAAATTACGTAGTTCCAATTTTGTATAGAACTGTCTCAACTACAAATTCTTACTACCGATTTGTGTTTACTGATATTCAAATCTTGCCAGTGGCTATATGAATACTCAAAACCGTCGAAAAAATCTATCGACCGCATCGGAAGTTGAACCAATGTTTCCTTTATTGACCATATGTATGTAGATTCGGTTAGGGTTTGTATTCGTTTGGTCAGTACTTTAAATAAATTGTCAGTATTGCGAACGTCAGTATAATATATTTATACGGCCGTGTCACGAATCTCTTAGGACAGCATCCCAGTTGAGCGAAACATTGGTCAGACAATTTGGTTGCCACGGTCGACGTGATCGTGACTGGTCACTCACGTTTTTTATCGGTCATCATAGCGGGCAGATTTTACTTACATATATACATAATTATAAAACGTAGTCACTGTAGATAATCATATTGTAGAGATAGTTAATAGTTATTTATACCTGGAACAATTGGTGAATATGACTGGTTGTAAAGAAGAAGAAATAAAACGAAGAATGCAACTAGGATGGAGTGCTTTTGGAAGAATGAACATTGTTTTTAAATCCAACATTCCGCTATGCTTAAAAAAGAAGGCATACGACCAATGCGTGCTGCCAGTTATGACGTGTGGATGTAAAACGTGGATGCTAAATTCAAGAATGTTACGCAAGATCCAGTGCACACAGAGAAGCATGGAAAGATGTACATATGCTCGGTATAACGAGATCGTAAGAGGAATACATGGGTAAGAAGTATGACCAAAGTGGCAGATATAGCGGAACGTGTGAAAAAGCTGGAGTGGACGCATAGCGAGAATAATGGATGGCAGATGGACGCGATAAATACTGGAATGATATCCGTGAGACCGACGATGGGCTGATGAATTGAGAAGAATGTGTGGAGTCGAGTGGATGCAGATGGAAATGGAAGAGGATTGGAGAGGCAGATCCAGCAGTGGATGGTGAACGGCTGAAAATGATATAATAATAATAGATCAGTATTTAACAAATAAAAAATATAGTCAAAATAGATTAGTGCGGCACATGCAGGGTTAGATACTAATGTCTTTTGCGATTACTACATATAATACGTCCATACGAAAAACACTTTAAAAAAATTGATAAACTTCAAATATAACTCCATACAAATGTCCTGCATAATGAAGCATTAAATTTTGATCTATGTACATACATATGTATGTAAGTTTACACACAACATTATAGTATAATATACATATGTATGTACATATGTACATACTATGAATACATAGTACATGGATACATTCAGTTCTATACGTCGGCGACCGTCTGGCGGTTCGTATCGATCTCGTTCCTCTCTCCTCTTAAACCCAAACCATCTCCTTCTATTCAGCATCCCTTGAACTTGACCCTCATCCAGAGAATAGCCGTAGCGTAAACCCCTCCACTCGATTACGCTGGTATTTACGACCGGTTAAGTCTCAAAATGCTTCTACCAGCGTCGGATGCTGAAGCTGTACTGGGCGTCAGATATGTATCTAGGGATGGCAAAAGCTTAAATCCATATTATATCGTTACTTAAAAATAAAACATAAAAGCATTGTACATATTCACATTCTGTGAAATTTTTGTCAAAATGCAACCCAAGCAATAACTTCTGTCCCACTATTCAGGTAAATCATAGATGTAGAATAGTCTAGATCAGCGGTCGCCAACCACTGTTCCGCATTTTTCATATTCATCCGTTCACCATTCACTGCTGGATAAAGGCCTCTCCAATCCTCTTCCATTCCTGTCTGTCTTGAGCAATCTGCATTCAGTTGACTCCACTCTTCTCAATTTATCAGCCCATCGTCCACTCGGTCTACCTTGCTTTCTTTCACATCCTCTTGGATACCATTCCAGTATTTCTCGAGTCCATCTGCCATCCATTCTTCTCGCTTTCCACTTCAACTTTTTCACACTTTCTGCTACATCTGCCACTTTGGTCAAACTTCTTACCCCCATATTCCTTTTACGATCTCTTCTTGTTATACCAAGCATACATCTTTCAATGCTTCTCTGTGTGCACTGGATCTTACGTGGCATTCTTGAATTTAGCATCCAAGTTTCACATCTATACGTCATAACTGGCAGTTTTCACAATGAATAATGAATAGGTCTAGATATGCCCTCACTCTCTAAAACTGTTTCGACTCTAACTAAGACACCTGGATATAAAAATCCTAGTTGTGTTGAAAAAAGAAAGGTCACTTCTTTGTTATTCGAGTCTCGGGCTCTGTCCATTCTTCCCTACTCTTGCGACGATTTTTGTCGAACGAAAAGTATGAAGGGGCATATCTATGCATTCTATGTACATACATATGTATATATATCTATAAGGTAAATGCATACATAAAAATTGACATGAAAAAGTCAATAAGCCGGAAAGTAGGCATGTACAATTTCAATTTTGCACTTGTTGATTTGATTTTTATGCAATTTTTTCTTCGCTTATAAATCTAGTGAATTTGCTCGTTCTGATGACGCACAAACCCTTGACCTTTGACTGCGTCCTTTTTGGGTTTGTTGACCCGTCCCTTCACTTCTACTCGCATTTTTCGCGACTCGTCTATTTCTGTATGGCGATTCTTATTACATACATATGTATGTATGTACGTAAGTCCAATGTCAAAGTGTTTAGTCTGGAATTTGAATGTTATATAATACGACGCTCAACTGATACTTTCCTGGCAGGAGATATGTCAGAATTGACCTAACATTAATTTTACACAGGTTCTTTTTTAAATAGTTCAATTAAAATTGTAGCACAGTGATTTCCAACCGGTAGCCCGCAAAGCTATGTGAACAAAATTTCATAAATTAGTGTGTACATTTTGTACTTGTCTATCATTTCTTTCTTTGAAAAATTGACATATGGCATCACAAGGCAAAAGTTGTGCGTGAAGACTTTTTAATCGCTGCAAAAAGAAGCTTCAAAACTAAAGAAACTAAATACTAAAAAATAAATACTAAAGAAACCCGAAGTTCCAATTGGTAAATAATATATTTGTTTAATATCGCTAAATTTTACGATAACATGTTTGCAAAATAGTGAAGAGTTAACGCTTTATGTCAAGTACCCCCAGAAAAAGCTGATATTGATATTGATATGAAAAGTAGCTATTTTTCGGAGCTTAGAAAGTGACTGAGCTAAATTAGCTCTGTTCATCGCCACTAGTATCTACAGGTAGTAATCAAAGTATAATCAATCAATTATCTAAACATTTTAGCTCAGAGTTCACCATCAGTAACCACAAGGAACAGAGCTAAATTGTCAACTAGCTCTGTCCATTTTCTGCCCATACTTTATATTAATAAAAGTAACCATGCATCTCAAGAATTTTATGGTTACTGATGGTGAACTCTGCAATCATCAAAATCATTTTCAGAGGTTCACCATCCACTGTTGGATGGAGAGGCTTCTCCAAACTTCTTGCACATTCGTCCACTTGCTCTTCCTAGCTTTCTTCCACATACTCTCGAATACCATTAAAGTATGTCTCGCGTCCATCTGCCATCTTTTCTTCTCGCTGTGTTCAGCCCACTGCCACTTCATGCTTCTTACCCATGTATTACTCTTTGAATCTCTTCATGTTATACCCAAGTATACATCTAACCATGCTTATCTGTGTGCAGTGGATCTTGCGTTGTATTTTTGAATTCAGCATTCACGTTTCACATCCACACGTCATAACTGGCAGTACGCATTGGTCGTAAGCCTTCTTTTTCAAGCATAGCGGGATGTTGGATGTAAAAACTATGTTCATTCTTCCAAAAGCGCTCGACACATTCTTCTTAATTCGTTGTCCGCTTCGTCATCCTAAACTTTCTTCCACATCCTCTCGGATACCATTCAAGTATTTCTCGCGTCCATCTGTCATCCATTCATCTAGCTTTTTCGCACTTTCCACTATAACTGCCACTTTGGTCATGCTCTTTCAATCTCTATGTGTTATATCGAGCATATGTACATTTTTCCCATGCTTTTTTGTATGCACTGGATCTTGTTTTTCGTTTTCACACGTTTCACATCCATACGTCATAACTGGCCGTACGCATTGGTCGCAAGCCTTCTTCTTTAAGCATAGCCGGATGTTGGATTCATTACATCCAGTCATCTTAACCAATCGCCCTAAGTATAAGGCGATTGGTGAAGAAAGGCAAAGTTGCAGATTTATTCTGCAGAAGATTTATCCAATATCCAATTGCCTCTTGTAACTTAATGCTTAACAAACGACGCGTACTCTGAGCGAGACCCAGAAATAACTTTTGCACACACGCGTTCAAACCGATTTTATATTTATAGTGTGTCCACCTTTCGATCGAGGAACTGTTTGCACTCGCTATCGATATATCAACTGTGCGTTTGTGGATTTTTTGAATATTTAGACACCCAAAAACCGTTAACTAAACACTCGGAAAGGTTTTTGAACCTCGTGGAAAATTTCGCAAATCTCGACCGGAAAAAAAGTAGAATACCAAGTGGTTTATACGACCTTCTTCACACGCACCTCTCGAACGGCCTTCGTTTTGTAAGATTTATTCGACTTTAGGAGTGACCAAAAAAAAAAAAAACTAGCTATTCTTCCAGTTCTCGTCTGTCCTTATGTCTGTGGTTTCGATATAAAAAAATTCCAGTTTGTCTGCATGCTTCAGCAGAAAAAAAAATACTATTGTACTCATTCTATGTTATATATTATCTTCACGTAAACATATGCACTCGTATGTATTGTAATTATTGTATTTATCTGTCACGTTAAATTGACGGAATCAATTAATCAACCGAGTTATGAATGTTATCATACAACGTTCTCTTTTCAAGTATTCAACATACATACATACATACATACATACATAGTCTTATAATCTGTTTCTTTTAACTACGGGTGTTAAAAATGGACAAAAGTTCGTCTCTCTCACGAAAGCTAGAAAGCTACTTGTACACGCAAGTAGAAGTAACAGATACTATGTAAAACTCAAACTGCATAATCTTTTTTTGTTAAAAAGGGAACCTTTTATTTAATTAACCGTTTTATTCAAGTCCGAAAATGAGAATTTGAACTAAAAACTGAAACGTACATATGTATGTACATTAAAAATACCGTGTGAATTAACGTGTCAATATTTGACCTGTCAATAGCGAGATTTGAATGTGCCGAAATTTTCTTACGATGTGCCAATTCCGCCATCGCGAATAATATGCGAGGTCTACGCTCTATTTATGATGAAATATTTATTCTACTATGTATTAATAAATTCATGAATGATCGGAATAGACTACTCGTATTATATTGAAATATGTAGTAAAGAACGGTCTCGCATAAATTTTTTCGCACACGTTAGGGGCTCGAAACATTTTTATTTATTATTTATTATTAATCATTTTTTATCTTGTACACGTGCTATACATACTGGCGCTAAAATTAATCGCATTCCTTATACACATGTACACTTTATAAGTACATGAATGTGGACCCCCTCTTATATATGTACATATGTATGTATTATCGAGCGTGTGCTCTTTGCAAAAAAAAAATATATATATGACATAGCATATTTGTATTATGACAGATAAGAAAAAATATGAAAAAGGTTTTTATGACTCGGATGCATGGCTATTGGCTAGAATCTAGCCACCTGTAGTAGAGGCAGTCTTAGAACGGGACAGAGCTAAATTATGTACGTCTTTAAAAGCCCCGTCTCTAGTACATACATAGGTATAGGTGGCTAGATTTTGGTTGCTGATTTTCATGGTTACTGTTGGTGAACTCCGACCAAAAATGTATAGATGATTGATTGACCTTCTGCGTCTAGCTTAACAAAAAAAAAATGGCGTTGATAGTCAATTCTGCTGCATCATCTACCGTAATATGTAATTGACATTAATCTTTGTGTTGAAATTCAATATTATTACATCACTTTAATATATAGTTAATGCGATGGGGATTTCTTATTATTTTTACATTCACTCGTTTGAAACTTACAAGTATACTTAAAATACAATTAAGAATTACTTAAACGCGTGCAAATTATTCCATGTCGTAAATTTACAACGTAGTAATATAAAATGCCTAATATGTACACACTATTGCTTTTTTTTATGAATACGCAATTGTATTGAATTTTTTTTTTTATATGAATGTGTGTTTGTGCGTTGTTATCCATACAATGATTATATTCATACATACTTCAAATCTATGTACATATATGATGGTTTTGTTTTTTTATGGGCGAGTATATTTTTCCTTGTATTATCTCAACAACGTACATATTGTACTTCGTAATTATATCACGCTGAAATTGTAAATGGCCTTGAGTACTTTTCCACAATCATATTTGAATTTTTTTTAATCAGTCACGTTTCGTAACTTTAAGGTGGGTCCACATTGGCAACCGAACAGCGAACGACGAAGGGTTGTTATTGTGTGGACGTTCATAAATCATCATCATCATTTTCAGCCGTTCACCATCCACCGCTGGATGAAGGCCTCTGCAATCCTCTTCCACTCCTGTCTGTCTTGAGCAATCTGCATCCACTTGACTCCACACATTCTTCTCAATCCATCAGCCCATCTTCCACTCCGTCTACCTTGCTTTCTTTCACATCCTCTCGGATACCATTCTGGTATTTCTCGCTATGTGTCCAGCCCATTGTCACTTCAACTTTTTCATCCGTACTCATAGATGTATAACATAGATTGACCTTAGCGCCCGAAAAATGACATACAAAAAGGGCATGCAAAAATGCATGCCTTGCATGCATTTTGCTTGACTTTTTTTTTGTGAGAATTCCCCGCACTTTAGACCCCCCGCAACCCCCCGTTGCTTCTGACGCTTTGTCCAGGCAAATTTTTTTGGAATGGCATATCTATGGTATTGTATATGTATGCCCGTACTGCAATATTTGATCATACTTCTTACCCATGTGTTAATAAATCATCGGACGTTATTGTGTGGAACGGTCCACACAGTGACAATTCGCCTTTGCCCTTCGTCGTTCGCTGTTCGGTTCGCCAATGTGGACTCACCTTAAGGATGTCTCCTTTAATAGCGGTGAAAGTTTGTCTATTATCTATATCTTGTACTATAAAAGTTAATGACTCATGACCTTCAAGTTTTTCGATTTTGGTTCACCTAAATACTGTGAATCGTTGGGTTTTTTCGGATTCGGTATATCATTTTCAATTAAAAAAAAACTTTTGATTTTGGTTTACGTCCCCTGTCAGAATCTATTTTCAAGGGTGACTCTCACACTCTCATCGCACTCTCCATACAACACAACAGTCACGAAATCGATTAGAATGTTATTTTTAAAGTCACACTCTAATCGCAATTCGTATACAAAACCTCAATCCGCGCGCGCTTAGAATGTGAAAAGTCGCACTTGCTTCCATCATTCATAATTTGAACTTGTACATAAAACAGAACTCCCACTTTCAATTATTGCTATCGATTGCGAATTAATGACCAGGCGATAGCTCAATGGTTAGAGTGTCGGTCTCTTGAGCGAAGGCCCGAGTAAGGTACACACCACGGAGCGTATTTATCCGCTCGCGAATAGTAATCCGTTCCGGTTTGTGAGGTTCTCAATCGACGGATTTGGAAAGATCTGTATATCACTAAATTCAGATCGGCCAACTCCTGTTTGAATTTGCCAGTTTGTAGAGAGTATCTTTCCCCAGTTACTTCACTATTAAGAATTTTTTTACAACAAGTACGATACCTTCAGAAAATTGTGTTGCTTGACTAGAAGTGCATCAATCATCTCAAATTACCACTGGACGTAATTAGACACAGCAATTTGACCCCAACGAAGTCAATTAAGTCAACTGAACACTAATTATCTACAATTATATAAATGTGAATCGATTTAACTCTAAATACGAAACTAGTAAATAGTGGGTACAATTGTAATTTAAAAAAAAGTGCAACGTCACGTCACGCTTATCTTTATTAATCGATAATCGTTCGTTTTAGTCGTTCCGTTTGTAATGTATTATTTTATTACTTTATATTATTTATTATATTAGAATGAACATAGTTTTTAAATCCAATATTCCGCCATGCTCAAAAAAGAAGGTATACGACCGATGCGTACTGCCAGTTATGACGTATGGATGTGAAACGTGGATGGTAAATTCAAGAATGTTACGCAAGATCCAGTGCACACAGAGAAGCATGGAAAGATGTATGCTCGGTATAACGAGAAGAGATCGTAAGAGGAATACATGGGTAAGAAGTATGACCAAGTCAGATTACTCAAGATAGACAGGAATGGAAGAGGATTGGAGAGGCCTTAATCCAGCAGTGAATGGTGAACGGTGAACGGCTGATGATTATTATTTATATATTATTATTAAATTCAACATAAGCACTTCATGCGCATTATGTAAATCGTACCACGTGCATGTTTACGAATCTAAATCAAATTGTATCGATTATTTTGCAGACGTGTAATTTTTTATATGCATTACCTACATCTGTCTTACTTTTTTTTCCCATTTGCGTTTTTATAAACGTGTCACTGCCTATCTATGTACGTTATAAACTACTGGTGTAAGCCCGTTGAATATTAACGGAGCGTTCTCATCACCCGTACTAAAAAAATAATATTAAATTTAATAGTTTTTATAGTTGTTGCCTATGCAACAATATGGCGCGTTATAATACAACAACGTAACAATTTAGCAAAGTCGCGAGCCTATTTTTTATTATATTCGGCTATAAATAGTCACGTTGAAGCCTGCCTATTATCATCTAGTTTGGCTCACCGCGTAAGCGCTCTGTTCCGAATCAGCGGTACCGGGTTCAAATCCCACTCGTGCGACGTTCTGGTTTTTTTTTAATTATTTACCGAGGAGAGCGTTATCAGCAGATAGACACACATACAGACGGAATAGGGCTATTATATGTACGGTAACCGGACCAAAGAGAACAAGACAAAACAGAACGCGACAAAAGAGAACAAGACAAAACAGAACGCGACAAAAGAGAACAGGACAAAACAGAAAAGTGATAAAGAGAATAGTGACAAAACAGAACAGTGGAAAAATAAAATATTTATTTTTGTCGAATCTATTTATTAATCACATACATATAAAAGAAAATATTATAAATATTGTACATATATGTACAATATATAATAAATTTAACACGTCTTCAGAAAAAATGGTTATTAAATGAACTAATCCATATGTTACGTTACAGTTTCAAATACGAGATCAAAATCGAGCTTGTGGTCGTACTGCTGATAGTTTCAATTCGCTTTAATTGACCGCTGAAAAACATATCACGGTCATTCGCGTATGCAATTCACATTTAAATAGCTGAAATTGTAGTTGAGAGACGTCTACTTTAGACAATTGACTGAATAGGAATGCTTTCTTCTGATCTTTCTGAATCATCATCATTCTCAATTTTTCTGTTGCCGCGTGCGTCATCGTCCGCGACAGTTTTCAGTGAGATCTCATTGAAAAATGCGAAATTCAAAAATAGACGCCAATTATACAACGGCGCCTTTCAGCAGTTTTTCAAGTCCAATGCTACAAAATTATATTGCGCAATATTTTTTTTTGTCAAATCCTTGGTTTCTATGTCGATCTAATGTCTGCTATAAATACTGTGTTGCTACCTTGTTCTATTTGATGATTTTTTTTTACTGTAGTTAACTTGACTGTAACATCGCGAATTTTACACTAGGTAGAAATTCCATTTGGGAACACACAATGCAATTGTTTACGATTGATAGAATTGCAACAATTCAGAAGAATTTAGTGACTCATGTATTTTGCACTTGTTGCATCACTCACTTTGAAACAGTGGTTTTCAAGTGGTGCTCGGTGAACCATATTAATGTTTTGTCTCTCAAATTCGAACCAAAAGAATTGTGGTTAAAAACAATTCATTTTTCTAATTTTCGTCCAGGAGTTATAATAGTTTTAGAAACTATACAGGTTATCAATAGTTGATGGTTATTTCTACCTAGGACAATTGGTTAATATGACTTGTTGTAAAGAAGAGGAATGAAACTGGAATGGAGTGCTTTTGGAAGAATGAACATTGTTTATGCTTAAAAAAGAAGGCTGTATACAACCAATGCGTACTGCCAGTTATGACGTATGGATGTGAAACGTGGATGCTAAATTCAACGAATGTTATGCAAGATCCAGTGCACACAGAGAAGCATGCTCGGTATAACGAGAAGAGAGTGGCAGATATAGCGGAACGGACGCGAGAACTACTGAAATGGTATCCGAGAGGATGTGAAAGAAAGCAAGGTAGACCGAGTGGACGATGGGCTGATAAATTGAGAAGAATGTGTGGAGTCAAGTGGTCAAGACAGACAGCAATGGAAGAGGATTGGAGAGGGCTTCACCCAGCAGTGGATGGTGAACGGCTGAAAATGATGATGATGACAGGTTTTCAAGATTCTGATGTAATTAATAATTAAAATCAAACATACCCATCACAACGGAACAACATCGTATTTCTATAGCGCTTTTGCAGCACTGTGTAATTAAGTATTCAAATAGCCCATTGTTCATTTTGACACTTGCATAATCCGAAGAACCATATGGTTTTTTTTCACGCATCCAAAATTAGAAATTGAAACACCATACCGGAATTAAACATGACGGTCATTTCCGATACTGATGTCTGCTTGGTTGCTTAGCCAAAGGTCTCCTATTGACAGTAAACTATCCAAGGTTGACGTCACTTTGTAAATTATCTCTTTTTTTTGCTATTTTTTTACTGATGATACTTCCACTTTTTGCTTGTTGTGTTGTGGTGTGTGGTTTCTCTTTTTTTCGACCGGGTCAACCTGTAACCGGATTCGCTTTAAGAATTTGATTATTAAAAAAAAAAAATGCTGCGGGTCATGCTCCCTTGATCTTGGTCTTAAATCTGGTTTCGGAGCTAGAGTGGTTCTCGTTCATCTGCAAGAAGTAAAAAAACGAATATAAACTACTGCGGTCAAATTGTTATAACAGACACCTGTTATCATTGTTATCCTCCATTTCGCTGACAGTTCTTTTAATAAAAATGATCGTGTTTTGCACGAATTTTATTAGCGGGGCGGTAAGTAATGTCTGAAAGATAAGACAGATGATAAAGCGTAATATTAAAATTTAGATATAAAATGTAGTGCTAGTTGTGGACTTGCACCAGTCTCGCACTGAACGTTCGAGAACCACAAGTGCGGTAATTTCACAAAAAATTTATTTCACCTGAATAAAAGTGTAATATAAAACTATATAGTGTGCTCATTTCTAATATTTTATGAGAACCACATTGTTGCATCGAGAAACTAAAATTTCAGTTCATTATTTCCTTCGACGGTCAATTCGTCCAATGCTCAAGTCAAAAGTGAATTTAAATGTTATTGTACATATTTATGTATATAAACGAATAAAATATTAAACAAAACGTATAAAATTTTAATTTCTTGAGAACCACATTTTTGCATCAAATAGCAAAAATTTAAATTTATTTATTATCTTCGAGAGTCAAAAGTGAATAAAAACGTTGGTGTATTTATTTATACATATGTATAAACAAGACTTGCATTCCGAATTTCGCGAGAACCACATTATTGCATCACATTGAGATTTTTTTTGCGATTTCGCTCACACGTGTTGACTGCGAGATAAGATAAATATAAATTTAAAATTTCGAACGTGTCCTTGGACTCATAATGAACTAATTAAATAAGAAATTGGGACATTGTTCAGTTCCAAAAAAAAAACAACCATACCAAACAAGCATTAGTAATGAATATTACATAACGTCTGATAAATTACAATGACTGTGTACTTTTTATTATTATTAATCAACGCAATCCAATCGACAAACGGATCTAATTGGATTAAAATATTTGTTTTGCTCTTTCCGAATCTTGATCTTGACAATGACATTATCTCAATTGTACATACATATGTATGTCTATTTATATTGTTTTATATGTGGATCTATGTGTTGAAATGATACGTGAAAATTCTGCATTATTTTGTCGAGTACCCCCACTTTACCGTCGAGTACCACTGATAAGCGATACCATAGAACAATCTAGAAATCAATTTTTAAATAAATACTATAATATTACTAGGATAAATGACCCACAATAATCAATATTATGGTTTAATTAGGGGTCAGTGTGTCACGTACAAATATTATAGAACGATGTTACCTTCACTAGTAATAAAATTGCAAAGTGAAATCATAATATTTATATTGACCGCTTCACAGATGAATTAATGCAATTATTACTATTTGTGTTTCAGATTAGAGAATCGCCGAGGAGTTAACGTCACTAAATCAAAAGTGGATTCCATTACAAGTCGGATCTCTGTCAGCTATGAGGGAATTCAACGCTATAAACAGACTCCCTGACGATGTTGTCTACAAGGAAGTGGTCGTGATAGGTATTATCAAAGATGATATATCTAGGCAAACGCCGACTGAGATAACATTGTTCGTTAGTGATGTGGTTTTGTTTTTTCCCTAGGCAATGGACCGAGTGGAATATGCACGTCTTACCAGCTGGCTGGACACTGGCCAGTGCTACGTCAGGATGCCGACTCTCATCCAGAGGCCATGTTGGAAGCGAGGCTGCGAGGATCGCCCGCGGGACGGCCTTTGCCTCTGCAGCCGCTGAACGATCTGGCCGGAGACCTCGAGGGACGCAGTCAAAATCCCATTCCTCTACTGGTTAATTTATTTTACAAACTATTATATACTAGTGTAAACCCGTTGAATGTCAACGGAGCGTTCTCATCACCCGCACTGAGAAATAATATTCAATTTAATAGTTTTTATAGTTGTTGCATAGATGGCGCGTTATAATACAACAACGTAACAATTTAGCAAAGTCGCGAGCCTATTAATAATTTATATTGTCAAATTTTAGCAGGCCCGCTATTATCTAGCTTGGAACATAGCGTAAGCGCTCACTGTACCGAACTGATGATCTCGGGTTCAAATCCCACTCGTGGGACGTTCTGGTTTTTTTTTTATTATTTATTTCGGCGAGCGTTATCAGCAGACAGACACACATACAGACTAAATGGGAAAAAAATGCTAGTGATGACACCTACTCTGCTGAAACACACTTAAAAAATACACTAATTACGTGTTGCATTACCTTTTCTATAGTCAACTTATGTATGTAGTACTCTCTCTTTTCAAAACAACATACTATAATTATGATATGGATACAATTATCACATTACATTTTTTTGAATAGGAATAGTTCTGTTCATTGAATTGTGTATTGATTTCATGATTTTGTCTAAAAAAACTTAAGGGGTTTTTAAATTACATATATGTACCTATTGATAATATTTCTACCAAAGAGTTGTTGACTTTTAGAATACCGGAGTGGAAGTTGTTTGAATGTTTCTTTCCGATAGTGTCTCATATATTAATGCGATAGTATAATTTATAATTTTCTCATAATTATGATCGAACTACAGTAATTAAATTGTCTTATTTTAATCAACAATTAACGGAACATCAAAACAATTCTACGGTTAGCACTTTTAATGTAATGATTCTCATTGCCAACAATCACAAGAGTGATCTATTTGACTCGCTAGCAACAAAAAAATGTACAGTTCATTGAATAAATTGGTTAGCAACAAGAGTAAAACATATTTTTATCATTATGCTAATTTGTAATTGTACACGCCTGTTAATTCATGATATATCGGGGTCATTTGTAACATTTGTAACGTTCTTATCGCCAGGTCGATTTTGACATTAACATTAACAATGCAAAACGCAAAGGTCACTGTCATGAATTCGCACATACATAATAATTTATCACATGTTTCCTCATTAGCTATTTTTATCTTGCAACACTAAATTATGTTATTTTATTGCACTTTGATAATTTTTATCTATACTCAGTTTGCAGTTTGAGTGTAACTGTCTGTTTCTTCCAACCGCGTGTGTTAAAAGTGGACAAAGATTCGAGTGACACCCGAATGCACCAATAGCGTCTAGCGTTTGTATTTATTTTTATGATACGTGAACTTTTGTCCCTTTTTAACTTAGAAGAAACAGAAAGTCATACTGCATATTCTTTTTATATTAACAACTTATGTATGAATTATGTTTACAGGTGGATTGTTTGACGAATCCCGGTGCCGATATGGGCATGGATTTACCTTCGATGTTAGACTGGAAATATTTTCCTGAAAAGAAGGTAAATTACGATTCAAATTAAGACCCTTAATGAAATTATAGTTTACAGTAAGCTAAATTTAGAATTTGACACATTCTGTATCTACGCTCGTAAATCTAATGGACTATAAATATATATGTACCTAGATTGCAATGATTATATATTTTAATCAGGATTTTGTCAATTGATATCTTTCGTTAAACTTCCTACATATTTTGACGAGATAACCAAATGCGCCAAGTTAATCTTTCATCACAATATGTGAAGTACGCGATAAAAGTGTGGGTTTTATTTTTTATATATTAAACTCTCATCTAATCGTTACTAAAACACGATTACAATCCGATATGGATAAAGTAAAAATTACAGACTACAATGTTTATTTGTTTATTGACCTTATTGTGTCATAAATTGTATTACCGTCAAGTTAACCAGGAAGATTGAAGCGGTACTTAAGTGATTATTTTTTCCGTTACATGAGTACAATTTAATACAGTTGATATTTGAACTATGGCCTATAATAATAACGATTGGAAAATATAATTAAATATGTAAATCAGTGAACTTTAATGATTTCCAAATACCTCTACCTAATAATAAAATGCGCCGCAGGTGAAATTTTTTCCTAAGAATATGTAACTGTCGATTGTGATTTTTTAACATAACAAAAACTATGACATATTGTCTGAAATGAAGAATTATGGAAAGGAATCAGAATTGTAATGCTGCGTACACACCGACGAACCAAACGGCGAACGACGAAGGGTTGCTATAGTGTGGACCGCTTCACACAACAACGTCTGATAATTTATAAACGTTGCGTAATTGTTAATTGCGTAATTGTTAACTGTTGAAACCTTATACACCTTATACTCGGCAAGAGTTCAATTTATATTGTGCATATATATGTACATATATTGAGTGAATACACTAATATTTTCAGATTGATCACGTCGTATTAGGACGAGGTAAAGCCGGCGGGCTATGGCACACATTAGACTCGAGCGTGGTAACTTTAAGCCCATCCCGTTGGATGGCTCTACCCGGACAGCCGATACTCCCAGATTTACAACCGCAACAACGAGCTCCAGTATCAACGGTGGCCACATACTATCAACAATACGTCAAACAGTTTGGCCTACAGGTAACGACGACCACCAGTCAAAGAAGCAAAGCTATATTATATACCTGTATTTGTATCTGAATCAATTCATTATTACTTTGTAGAAATTTTTCCGTAACAATACAATGGTAACGTCGGTGAAACCAATCAAATGGTCGGCGAAACTCGGTTGTCCGGTTGGAAATACAGCATCTGCAGCGTGGTGCGTTTGCGGGTTAGTCTTTACTCATTTTTTTTATATGCTATGTATATCCATTTAAAGACGGGCGACAGCTCAATGGTAAGAGCGTTGGTCTCTTGAGCAAAGGTACGCGGTTCGATCCCCGCATGTCGAAAAGTTTTCTCGGCGGTTTTTGACCTTAAATATCGTCATTGACAAGATCTAAATCCAGATCGGCCGTCTCCCTGTTCGAATGTGTCAATTTATCTAACTTGGTTGTGAGATGGTATCTGAAAAATTCCTTCCTACTTACCAAATCATTGTCGATTCTTTCTCTCCTCTCCCCCCCCCCCCTTCAGAAGCCAACGGTTTCACCACTGGATAGTATCTTTCCCTAATTACTTCACTATGACAGACGGTAAAAAAAATCAATTACATGGTGAGATGATTATTATAAAAGTAGCGAAGAAAGTTGGATTATTGTGTAGGTTAAGAAATATACTATTTAGAAATACAAAAGTATTAGTTTATAATGCAATTGTTCGTCCTCATTTTATATATTGTGGTTCATTTTTAAACTAAGTAAATAGGGTGACTAGGGTAAATAGAGTGAGTATGTTGACTGTCAATAGATTAACTAGTATAAGATGTATGTTGAATGAATAGAATTGGATGAATGTACACGATACCTTAAAAGTGTGCATGTTAGTATATATTTTTTAATTAGATAAGAATTTATTACCAAAATATTTTGATAAATATTTAATAAGATGGTATAATATACATAGTCATAATACTAGGGGTAGGAATAAGTTAATAGTTAATAATTTAAAATTAAGTAGCTCCGGGAGAAGTATCTTGTACAGGGGTGTTGTTGAATATAATGGCCTGCCAGAAGTTCTCAGAAATATAAATAAAATTCATAGATTCCTGGCAGCCTTAAAACATCACCTCTTTACAAGTGCTAGTAGATAATAAGTTGATTTTGTACTTTTAGCTTTAAGTAATGTTTGTTTGTAATTAGCTTTTTAAGCTATTTTAAATAAATGTTTGTCGAATAGTCACTTTATAGTTTATGTATTTTTTTTTAGGTATGATTCGGCTAAAAAGGAATCGTTTCGTTACGTATGCTCTCGTGTTATATTAGCGACGGGTGCGTCTGATCGACCAAACTCTATCAAAGACAATGGCAAGGCTTCGTCGGTGAACGGAGCCATAAGAACGTCTCCTCGTTTTCAGGCGGCTTTAGACGCTCTCAGTCTCCGAGCCCAAGGTAAATTTTAAAATTACTTGGTGTTATACATATGTATGTGTGATTTATCATATTTATGTATTCGGTTACTGTGAGTATTCGTTTTGTTTTTCAGAAGGTAGCGAGTGTTTGCCAATATTGGTGATAGGATCTGGTCTCAGTGCTGCCGATGCTATTTTAAGAGCCAGAGCTAGAGGTTTGCCGGTTGCGCATGCCTATCGGTCTCCGTCGGCAGCTCTCAAAGCGCTACCTCCATCGCTTTATCCTGAATATCATGAAGTGAGCTTTTGTTGTGCTTTTAGAAAGTTTATTTATTTATTTATTTAATTAATACACGGAGAGGCGGCATAGCCGATAGGCCCATGGGGTTTGGTACAAAAATAAAAATAAGATTAGAATAAAATAAAATGATTGATGGTCCATTTATTAAAGAATTACAAATACCCATTGTTTTTTAAGAATATATCTAGTTGATTTTTATATAAATTAACATTTTTTTAGGTGACTTTTGTATCTGGAAGACTATTCCAAAATTGAACCGCTCTATTTGAAAAGAACGAATCTCTAACAATCTTATTTGATTTTTTGAGGAGTCTTAAGAGTATGACCTCATCGGTCATTTTACATGAATAATGATTATTTATTATTTTTAAGACTTCAATTAAATCACCTCTTAATCTCCTCGTCTCCAATGTGGAGAGATTCAGTCTTTTCAATCTTTCATGATAAGGTAGTGTTGGAAGTTCGGATGGCATTTTTGTAATTCTTCTTTGGACCCACTCGAGACATAGAATATCTTTTTTAAAATGACGATTCCAAATACAGTACATATATCTATGCGAATTTTAATTTCGGTCTGATATGTGATTTATAAATTTTTAATAACAAATTTTCATTCAATGATTTGAAAACACATCTAATGATGTACATAAAGTAATTTACTTTTTTAACTATCTGGTTGATGTGTACAGACCATTTTAAATATCTAGTGATAGTTACATTAGTCAATATTTCGATTATCAATCGTATACGGAATTTGTGCGTTGAAGGATCCTTAATGCATTTGGCTGCATTTAAAGTCAAAAGTCAAGTTTTTGACCGCATTTAACAATTTAGCAAAGTCGCGAACCTATTGACAATCAATATTGTCAAATCGTAGCAGGCCACCTCCGTTTGGATCAAATCCCACTCGCGCGACGTTCTGGTTTTTTAATTATTTACCTCGGCGAGCGTTATCAGCAGACAGACACACACACACACACATACACAGCCACTCAGTCAGCCAGGCGTCGTTCTCTATGTAGTCATATGGCCGTGTCGTGAAGTTTAGGCTGTTGTACCGGTGAAACATTAATCAAACAACGAAAGTCCTTTATATAAATCGTTTATACTTTTTTCTTCAGGTACATCAGATGATGAAGGACGGCGTCGACGGCAATCATCCACTTTACACGGCACTGCCCGATCACATAGCCGTTGATGAGTCGCACGACGATAAAGACGATGTTCAGTACGACGACGAATACTCGCACAGTGTGATAACACCGAAAAAGATCCAACTGCTCAACACGAGATCGAACGAGACCGTCGACTTGGACATGTCATTCTGCGCCATACTAATCGGCTCGAAGCCCGATCTTCACTTCTTACCCGAAGACTTCAACGCCAGCTACCTGACGTTCAACGTCGACAACGAGAGCCTCAAACCTGGAATTCCAACCAACGTGTCGCGGCGGAAAGGTGTAACGTTCAATTTAGACTCGGATCCGGGAAGGATTGCACCGCATCCTGCCGAACTGTGCATCAAGTGTTCGTACAATACGAGAAACTTTCAAGACAGATTGATCTTCTTAAAGACTCAGTGGTACAATTTGAAGTATATCGTCGGAAACGGTCTGCAGAAGACCCGACAGGACATCAAGACAATAAGGGACAAAAGTGACGTGCAACAAATGACCAGTAGCGGAGATAGTTTAAACGGACAGAAAAGTGACGACGAATCCAACGAGATGGTTAAGATTGAGGCCGATTCTGATTTTCAAGGTACCGGTTTGGGTCTCGGTGTACACGCCGGAAAACCCATCGACTCCAGGACTAATCCTATATATATAGACAAAGTAACGCACGAGGTACAGAATGCGCCGAAGGGTATGTACGCCTTGGGACCGTTGGCCGGGGACAACTTTGTCCGATTCATACCCGGCGGAGCTTTAGCCATCGTCAGCGGCATTTGGAACGACAGAAAAGCCGAAGACAACGATGAGGGATGCTCCGTATGAGCCGTCGAACGCGTAGTTTTTATATACCAGTGGTTTTTAACCTTTTTGGCGACCGGCACCCCCGTAATTATCAAACTATGTATGTATGTATGTATGTTCTATCACCCTCATGAAAAATATTTACTATAAATTTTTAATTCATGATAAGTATTTATTTACGATAAACATCGAAAATTGCATACATACGAATATTACACACAAAACTCGACGGTTTATGCGCCACAGGCGAAATTTTTTTTCATGAACGTTCTTTTCATGTATAATGTGTAAAAAACATTTTTTTGAAGAAACAATTAAAAACCACTGATATACTATACTCTGTTCAAAGCGAAAAGGACTACTTTCTGCACTTACATTAAATAATTACGTATGTTAAAGGCGCTCACGCACCTTAGCGAAATCGCTGCGTCAAAATTTCGCCCCATTCGCACCGATATAATTTGCATTGGTGCGAATCAACGACGATAGAAGGCGTCAGCTTGACGCAGCGATTTCGCTAAGGTGTGTGAGCGCCTTAAAGGGTTAACGCACCTATGTATGTATGTAGAAGAAGACAAATGACCATCATTGGCCATTTCCAAACTCTCAAAAAACAGTGTACACCACCAGTGACCACAAAATTCATAGAGGCGAGGTTTGCTAGTGTCAAAAAAGGACAGAGCTAAATTGTTTACGCTCTGCACATTGACAATTATAACCATCAGTGCTTGGACTATTTTAACCTCTACGTACGAGCACTTTAAGAATCTTTTTGTACGCAAGTGCTTGTGACAGAGTTTTCCAACACTCCGACTAGCCCCGTCTCTAGAAATTGTGTGGTATACTCAGCTTAAGAAAATAGTCCGTCTTTTTGAACAGGGTATAGAGTGGTTGTATGAACTCTAAGAGTATGCCACCCATAGATATAGAATACATAGATATGCTTCTTCATACTTTTCGGTGGACAAAAATCGTTGCAAGATGATGAATGGACAGAACCGGAGACTCGAATAACAAAGAAATGACCTTTTTTTTCAACACTGACTCCCACAACTAGGATTTTTATACCCGAGTGTCTTAGTTAGTGAGTTAGTGAGGGCATATCTAGACTATTCTACATCTAAACTGGTATTTGAGCTCTGAATATTTTGATATTGTATGAGAAATAATACACTCACTCACTCTAGCGCGTACAAACTCTTCAGTTGAACGCTATACATATTTAAACGCACGTTTTAACTTAATCGACGGGTTATATTTTTAATACTACTACGTCGTATGTGTTCCCAACTCACGGTCACTTTGTGAATCATGAATTTTATTACTCAAAATTGCTACTGCATAGTTTTTTGTAAAGAGGATGTCTTTATTATGATCTGTATACATAGGTTTTCGACTGATTTATAAATCATTCCCTTTTTATATTGTACATTTACGACGGTGCAAAGTTGATCCTCATCATCAAACTAATAAAGTTGTTCGTAGTATACAAATAAAATCTATGGAATAAAAGTGCATTGTTTGATAAATGTAAAAACGTGTTAGATTGTATTGTAAATTTTATATGTTTACATATGCCGTTGAATGTGCACTCTGATAACCTTAATGGATGATCTTGTCAATTCTTAACCTCGACATTGATGGTATTTTTATGTTTAATGTTCATAATCACAAAATGTGTACTTAAGCTCGATTTATTTTGATGTACTTAAGTATAGGCATATCATAAGTCCCAATATTCCAATTGGTAAATTATCAAGAAATTAATTAATTAAACTGGATATGTGCTGTTTTGGGAAAAAAAAATTCGCCTATGGCGCATTTTTTTATGATTTAATCTTTCGCCTGCAGCGCATTTGTGCGCAGTAAAGACTAAAAGTTATATGGTATGCCTAATTAAGTGTACGTATATGAGTTTTTCACCCCGTTTTGTATTATATAGCCTTGTTAAAGCATTACGCATTTGAGAAGCACATTGGAATGCGCTTCTCAAACGTACATGCATATACATAATATACCGATTTGTATCCTAAATTTCGTTTGTCTTACAAAGGGAAAAATCAAAACGAAAAACACCAATCCTTGTTGATTTTTAACGTCACGTGACTGAATCTGTCATTGTGCCTTTCCATTCAAATATATTACGTATATTATATAATTAATAGATATGTATAGAATAATCTTGTCACCATTTTTGTATGAGAGCAAAACAAACTAAGGAATATTCAGTAGTTTCTGTGATAATTATTTCGTTTTATATTTTTGTACATTTCTTAAAGTGCTAGAAATTTATATATATATATAATATAAATAATATCTACGCTGTTGAATCTTGCGCTAAGTAAGAATCGACACATTTATACCGATGTATTTATTTTTTTCCGTTCTGAACGTTTCATAGAAACTTGGTAAATGTCCCATATTCCCAATTAAAATCAATTTAGTAAATTGGGTATCCTTAGTCAAGGGTATGAGAATTTGAATGAATTTACTAAATTTAATTTTACTACATACATATGTAGGTAATTCAAAAGTTATAACAAAACCAGAAATCATGAAAACGTGATCAGGGGATGATACTTGATCCAAATCAGTCGAATTTTCGCACGATCACAATACTTTATCCGATTAGGATAAAGTAAAAATATCAAGTTAATTAAGGGACAATATGTATGTACATATGTATGTATATCAAATACAATTGAATGAGTTTCTATGTAAATTTTAATTTTACTTTCGGCCTATGAAACTTATCTTAATCAATCACTCGGATTTAAAAACCATAGTTTAGCGACAACTATTGTCGATAGAGTTGTCCTCGTATAGTGAGGTAATAAGCCACTGGAGTATACTTTAAGCCGTAGTAATCGTTCTGATGAAACTTGTGATGTTGCTAGTGTGTGGCCGTAGATATCAGACCTCACCAGCACCAACCATGAAAATTCTGAGGTATGACTATTGGGTAGAATGTAGCCACTCGTGCTATAGGCGGAGCTTAGAAAGGGACAGAGCTTAATTGTTTACAGCGTAATTTAGCTCCATGGCTATTTGCTAAATCGCCATGTCTCTAAGAATTTTGTGGTTACTGCTGATGAACTCTGCTATAGATTATTATTATTTAAAAAATTAACACATATATATATATATATTTTTAGATACAACGACGATTCTTCAGGATTTTATTGTGTGCATTCCTGATTTCGTGGATCCTTCTTAATTTATTAAAGAACAAACATACTTAGGCGTGATCGTTGAGATGTAGCTCGGTTTAAACTGAATTTTACATTCAGATGTGATAGATAACGTTAACTGAACAAAGTCTGTGATAAATCGGAAAAGTGATGAAGAAGACGATGGTTTTTATGTTATTGAAAAAAATACTTAATTGTTATGCGTGAGATAAGAAAAGTTACTCTACCTTACAAGTAATTATATTATAATATGTATTTATTATTAATTAATTTAATGTTTTATTATGTTTGATTTTGAATAGTGTCGACCGTCGGAGCATATTGTTTTGAAGTTACAATTTGCTCCGTCGGCCGAAACACCACTGAATGATCTAATTTATTGTTTTTAATTTACTTATTGCTCAACTGCTTTTACTATTGAATTTGGCCTTAATCGTTGATGAGATGTGGTTTCCGATTGAAAATAATATTTTATATTTTTGATCTATCAGATTTTATTGTGCAATATTTTCAATTTTAGAATTAGTTTGATTGATTAATAAATGGATTTTTTTACACTTATATGTTTGTTTTATTTGGTTCAAATTTGAACCAATGATTCCTACAAATGTCTAAAAGCGAGTACATATTGGCCAGATTATTTTTTTATTATTGAAAGTAGCAAATGTTATAATTTCTTAACTCAATATTTACCGAGATACCAAAAACCAGTGAATGAACATTTACAAAACAAATGCTTTAACTAAAACTAGTAAAATTTTAATTTTCCCTACAATATAGAAAAAATTTTGAGGGAATTTTATGTCAACAAAAAAATTTTCGAACCAAAACCATTGTGTAAAAAGTTAAAAATCGATGACCAAAACCTGAATCTAAATAAAGCTTTGAGCGCAAATCTGAACCATTTTATTGCAATAAATTGGGTTTGCATCCCTGGTTAAAATATTATACATATGTAAATACACTCAAATACATAACTACTGAAGTTTGTCTGTCCATCCTTCAGGAACGCTCGACACACTTCTACTGTATTATTATTCTATATTATTTTTCCTGTAACCCATTTACCTTTCTCGTTAATTTGTTATCCCATTCATTATTATTACATTACATAAAAGGCACTAGTTTCACCACCGGAGAGTATCTTTCCCTAGTTACCTCACTATGACCTACGGTAATATGTTTGTCGGATAGTGAAGAGGCACGCTTGATATCAAACACTCTACTTTCAGAAGAACAATATTTCACCTATGAGTAATTAACAAAGCAGCAGGCATCAGATGAACCATTTACCCTCAACTATCTTCCAACCTTTCCAACCTGGACAGATCAGTAGATTCAACTATTTCAATTTACTTTAAAAACGAAGAATGAAACTAGGATGGAGTGCTTTTGGAAGAATGAACATAGTTTTTAAATCCAACATTCAGCCGTATGCTTAAAAAATAAGGTATACGACCAATGCGTACTGCCGGTTATGACGTACGGACGTGAAACGTGGATGCTAAATTCAAATATGCTACGTAAGATCCAGTGCACACAGATAAGCATAAAAAGATGTATGCTCAGTATAAAAAGAAGAGATCCTACGAGGAATACAAGGGTAAGAAGCATGACCAAAGTGGTGGACACAATACTGGAATGGCATCCGAGAGGTTGTGAAAGAAAGCAAGGTAGACCGAGTGGACGATGGGCTGATGAATTGAGAAGAATGTGTGCGAGTCAAGTGGATGCAGATTGCTCAAGACAGACAGGAATGGAAAAGGAATGATTGAATATCTGGGTCATTGGCCTAGACTTCGTGACACGGCCATATAGGAACGCAGCGAGAAGACGCCGTATACTCACTAGTATCTCAATACAATAAATAAGAACCGTCAATCCTCAACTAGACATTTCAACTGGGCCCCTTTTAGAACTATATTATTAAAGTTATGTATGGTAGGAGTCATCGGTCTCCATCTCGGGGGGGTTTGGATTGGTGACGTGTCTTGTGGAGGCGTTTCGCCCCCCTTTGGGTCGATAACAAACTCGCCCACCCACCGGACATCCCACAACTATACCGGCTAGGCGCCTACACTCCAAGGTAAAAGTTGTCCATCGTCGCTACCAGATCTCATCCATCACGACGGATAGTACACCGGCGATAATTTCAAAGATACAAACGCCTAATTACCTCCTCAAGCGTGATACGCACGAATTGAATCGCATTAGTGTCAAATTGGCGAGATGTAATCATTTTATTATTACAATACCTACACATTGAGAGCGAACCGAGTACAAACATCAACTTAGACTGTATCGAATTTTTGTTATTAATTGATTCCTATTCTTTAAGGTGGCATACTTTTTATTGCACTGCACAGTGAACTAACAAAGGAAAGGGACTCTTTGGCGATATCCCACTGCCTTTTGAATCTGAAAGAGTTAACAAATGATAGAAAGTTGGAACGATGAATTGTTAAGGAGTCTGTAAACGAGCAATTTCACTCGTCAACCATCCAGCAACATTTTCAGCATCACATGCGCAATATGTGTCTGTCGCAGCAATGTGTGGCTCAATGATTGCTCGTGTCGTGTCGTGTCCGCACCTCAGCTACAGAGACCCGCGTATGTGAGAGAGCAGGAAAGAAACGTACATATATTGCTGCGTATTTTCGTATACCGAGCGATATGGCAACAATACTCGCCAACACACGGCCATACCAGGAATAGTGGAACAATAGTGTCGGGGAAACACGACCATATTTTCGGCCCACATCATCATATTGCAGTAATTTTACGGGAAATGCTTGCCGGCAATACATTGCCGTGAAAATGTTGATCGTTTACAGGCACCTTTAGGTTGCAAGAATTACAGTATGCTTTTTTTAACAAGAGAGTATGCAGTTTGAATTTTTTCTCATTGCATGTGTTAAAAACAAACATAGATGTAGAATAGTCTAGATATGCCCTCACGCTCTAAAAATGTTCCGACTCTAACTAAGACACTCCGGTATAAAGAGTCGAAGTGTTGAAAAAAAAAAAAAAAGATCACTTCTTTGTTATTCGAGTATCGGTTTCTGTCCATTCATCCCTAATCTTGCGACGATTTTCGTCGACCGGAAAGTACGAAAGGGCACATCTATGTATTCTATATCCATGGAGACAAAAGTTTGTTTCTCACAATACATATTGTTGAATTTTTTTTTTTTTTTAGGGCACATGGTTATGTGCCCTAAATCTTTTTGTACGCAATTGTTTGTGACCTTTTATAGCACTGTGCAAGGATTTCTTTAGGAATTTTATGATTATATTTATTGGAGGTCTACTCTGGACCATAGTGAAGTTCATATCTTGCCGAGAGCTATAGTGGCAGTCGAAAACCGTTGAGGGAAATCTTTCGACCGTACCACGAACCTTTTTACATGCATATTTTTGAAACATCTCAGTTGTTGGTGCTATTTAAATATGTCTACCATTCTTTAATGTCATTGAAAACCAAAACATGCTTTTGCACTTTTGGCGCGTCCCACAGTTGGCGAAACTGTGCTCATAGCTCTTAGTAGAACATACCTATATTATGACTAACTCGAGGCTATCGCTCCAAATAAATTGTACGTACATACATATTGCAAGTGGATTGCAAACACGCACCGAAATTTTACAGTCGTTGTAAAAAGGCTCTAGCACAGATTGTTCTCTTTCTATAGTACGCATTCGCAAATGGAAAAAGTCGCGTGTTGGTCGCGTGCGAATTATTTTCCAAATTAAAATCACTTCTGATGAAATGACCTATCGACTTGAGCGATTAAACAAACGATCATAATGATTTGATTTTCATTCATGTGTTTATTATTATGATATTTTGGAATTGCAGATTTTATCATACCTATGTATGTATATTCATTATACAGTACAGACTCGATACGTTTATCGCCACATGACCACACGAGACAATATAGCTAAATATATACGTACTCTCATAGTATCTATCTATTCGTCGCTTTACAAACATACATACATTAAATTGCTTTCGCAGTGTGTTGTGCATTTTTCCAGTGAATCACTCGAGATTGGAAGAATTGCATCGAAAATAATGCGTGAATCACTCTCCACTTATTCTAATAAAGTGTACTCGACTTTTTTTACTAAAAGTTTGTTTTCAAAATTAAAAAGCTCACGACTTTTTCCAGCTTTTATGAAAGGCAATATGAATGTTTAAAGAATTTGGAACGCTTTTAGGTACAGTTTTGTTTGTATGTAGTATACCAATCTACATATGTATGTATGTACGTTCAAATAAGACAACGGTTCTCAATTATTGTTAATTGTGTAAGACACTGGTGTTTATTAATGTTGTATACAAAAATTTATATTTCCGAAACGAATAACGTTTTAGTGATTTAATTTTTACTATTTCCGTTTTTCTTTCTCGTGTGCTAATTTTGACATTCACTATCATCCGTTTGCTAAAATCCGCCATATCATTAGAAATAGAACGATGTGAAGTTTAAAACGCTTTTTCTTTCATCACCGCAACGTGATTAGTTTGGAATATATAAATTTAAAAAAAAACCCCATCTTTGTTTTAATAAACATTGTATAATTTAGCATTTGGTATATACATATTTAATGTTGACACACTGCATTGTTCCAGAGTTTTAGATTTTTCTCAATATTTGATTCAATTCCAATACTATATACTATACCATCATTTTCCTCATCAATCCTCTTCCATTCCTGTCTGTCTTGAGCAATCTGCATCCAGTTGACTCCACACATTATTCTCAATTCATCAGCCCATCGTCCACTCGGTCTATCTTGCTTTCTTTCACATCCTCTCGGATACCATTCCAGCATTTCTCGCGTCCATCTGCCATCCATTCTTTTCGTTTTATCCTATGTACTCCTCTTACGATATCTTCTCGTTATACCGAGCATACATCTTTCCATGCTTCTCTGTGTGCACTGGATCTTACGTAGCATTCAAGTTTCACATCCATACGTCATAACTGGCAGTACGCATTGGTCGTATGCCTTCTTTTTTAAGCATAGCTGAATGTTGGATTTAAAAACAATGTTCATTCTTCCAAAAGTCATTTTATTTCTTCTTCTTTACAATCAGTCATATTTACCAACTGTCCCAGGTATAAATAACTATCAAAATACTGTATAAGTCTTACAAAATGTTTGATACATTAAAATATACATATATATCTGAAAAGGGTGGTTTTTTTAATTCTCCATTGTTGATATAAAAATATCAATACTCTGTAATTGGTACAGAGTGTCACGAAATTACCCTTAATGCATTTTATACTACGAGGGGTAGCCATATGTACATGACGCATCAAACACACCCCTTTTTGCCCAACAGTAATCTAATACGCCCATCTCGTCCCATTCCGTTCCATAGCGTTTCCGCTTCATTTCCCAAATAAAATTCATTTTTATTTTAAAGGTGACGCACCTACATAATATCGAGCTTTGGCTCTTCACTATTTAACAGACATTTTACCATCTGTCATAGTGTAGGTAAGGAAAGATACTCTCCAGTGGTGAAATTATTGGCTTCTGGAAGAGAGGATGGGAGGGAAGACACGGATAATGATTTGGTAGGCAGGAAGAGCTCACAACTAAGTTAGATAACTCGGCAAATTCCAACAGGAGACGGTCAATCTGGATTTAGTAAAATTCAGATTTTTCCATTGATGATATTTGTAGTCGAAAAGCATTGAGAAAACCTTTGATTGGTTGCCAAGGGTGTTCACTCGTGACGTGTAGCGACAGATTTATCGGTCGTTATTGTAACGATGGGCACGCAATTTGGCTTATTTTTAATATACATATGTATAGTAATACCTAGGACAATTAATTGGTTTGACTTGTAAAGAAGAAGAAATAAAACGAAGAATGAAACTAGGATGGAGTGCTTATGAAAGAATGAACATTGTTTTTTAGATCCAAAATTACGCCATGCTTAAAAAATAAGGCATACGACCAATGCGTACTGCCAGTTATGACGTATGGATGTGAAACGTGGATGCTAAATTCAAGAATGTTACTGAGAAGCATAGAAAGACATATGCTCGGTATAACGAGAAGAGATCGTAAGAGGAATACATGGGTAAGAATTATGACCAAAGTGAAACGTGTGAAAAAGTTGAAGTGGACACATGGCAGATGAATGCGAGAAATACTGGAATGGCATCCGAGAGGATGTGAAAGAAAGCAAGGTATGTAGACCGAGTGGACGATGGGCTGATGCATTTAGAAGAATGCGTGCGAGTCAAGTGGATGCAGATTGTTCAAGACAGACAGGAATGGGGGAGGATTGGAGAGGTCTTCATCCAACAGTGGATGGTGAACGGCTGAAAATGATGATGATGATATAGTAATAATGAATGGGATAACAAAAAAGGTAATTATGGGTTACAGGAAAAATAATATACATACAATAACTAGTGTTGAAATACCCGTTGGAAAATCAACGGTTGAATATATTTAAAACAAATCCGACCGCCTATTAATAAATTAGTTTTAAATAATAACTATTAATAATAATTATTGTCAAGCAATTTACTATCTACCTACCTAGTGCATAAGGAAGAAAGTTGCTTAAACGCAGGAAAACTTTGACGGATGTGTCGATAGAAAGTTACATTCCTACGATATCTACTCTATAAAATTCAATGTTTGTTTGTTTGTTTGTCGTTCCGCTATGCAAATCTACAGTTTTCAACTCAGAACCGCAAAACTTGGTATACTATCTCATGAAGTCATGATACCCTAAGTCAGACCGTGGGTGGGTTTTGGAAGGGGTCGGATCAGGGGGTCGACAGGCCCCCATATACAACCCCCGGCCGAGCAACGCCGGGCAATTCAGCTAATATAGTATAATAATTAAAATTTTCAATGAAAAAAAAGAATTGACGAACTATTGACGAACTTTTCACCGCCTGTCATATTGAAGCAACTATTACTAGATACTTAGCTATGGTGAAACAATTGCCTCCTGGAGAGGAGGATTTCCTATGTCGTGCCAAATTTTTTGATACCGTCTCACAAATAAGTTACATAAATTGGCGAATTCTAACACGATCCGAATGTGGTGATACAGTAAAGCTTGTAAGACTCACGATTGGAGCTAACCATTATTCCACTAGTACATATTAGCGTGGCAGTGGCAGTTAACGCTGCTCTAACCAGTCTAACCACTGAGCTTCATCAAATAAAACCACACTGCGATACTTCAGGCATCATTCGCATCATAGTGTATGTACCTACATACTTGTCTCGTTGTTTCTGAAAACAAAAACTTTTCAGGGCATGCAGACTGGCGATATCGATCGGTGCGTGTCTGTCGGCCACACCCCCTTGTTGCGCGTGCAGACGATCGGTAATTCTCAACATTTCACAGGCATGGGCATAGGCATATCCATATAGACACACATAAGTGGCCACACGGGAATTTGATAACGTTTGTCCCACATTTGCGGGGAGCGGCTCGTCCAAAATGTGGGCTAGGTGCCCCCGGAAGTCACGGTCGGCCATTGTCTTTTTTTGTTTTCGTCATTGCTGAGCTGCGATCACTTGGAGGAGATGGTCACGCCCAGCTCTGACAGCGTGGGAAAATTATGACACTGATACATCACGTCTTGAAGAATTTCCAGAAATAAAAATACATACATACACAGAAGCTAAGCGGTTTGACAAATCTGCTCGACCTCAAAAGAGTACGGAAGGAAAAAAAAAATTCGGGTGTAGCCAACCCATGACTTTATCCATATATTTGAGGAATACAAAGAGTAACGAAATTAATTTTTTAAGTACGTAAATAAATAAAACGCATACACCACCACCACACCAATCAAAATACATACATACATATCATGAAATTACTGTGTTGAGTGCGCGCGTATATAAAATACGATCTTCGGCATATATTCAAATAAGAAAAACTACCACTTCCGGTCGGCGGATTTTAATCAAAACCTTATCAACTCTTAAATTTTATATGATAATTATAAATATAAATTTTCGACTTGATCAATAGGGCAGTTTCTGAAATATTCTGTGGTAAACTTTTCGACAAAAAAAAAACCCTACTTCCGGTTGACTGATTTTAATGATTATTTTTTCGTAACTAGCAATTTTACTCAGGAGTACAACATTATAATATTGTGACGATAATACATATTTAAAAGGCCGAAAAAATAAAAACAAAAAAATCGTTCAAGAGTAAACTGCCACTTCTGTCAGACGGATTTTGACCAAAATCACAGTATCTCTTAAGGCTAACGTGAAAACTATAGATATGAAATTTCAACTTGATCGATGGGGCAGATTCGGAAATATTTTGCGGTAAACTTTTCAACAAAAAAAAAAAACTACTTCCGGTTGACTAATTTTATTAATTAATTTTTTTTTAAATATAATTTTCTCTCAAAATTACAACATTACAATATTGTGACGATACCATATTTAAAAGGTCGAAAAAAATAAAAACAAAAAAATCGTTCAAGAGTAAACTGCCATTTCCGGTAGTCAGAAGTTGACTAAAATCACAGTATCTCTTAAGGCTAATGTGAAAACTATAGATATGAAATTTGGAGAAAATTCCCGGTGCAGTTTCGGAAATATGATTTTTACCGGATTTTGAATTTTCTGCACGAAAAAAAAAACCCTACTTCCGGTTGACTGATGTTGACCAAATTCCTTATGGCTTTTAAACTTTACGTGAAAATAATAGATATGAAATTTCAGCTTGATAGACTTGATAGTTTCGGAGAAAACACACAGACATACACACACACACACATAGTACACAGCCATACAGACATTTTCCAGAAATCATGAAAACGTGATCAGGGGATGATACTTGATCCAAATCAGTCAAAATCTCGAAGTCGAATTTTCGCACGATCACAATACTTTATCCGATTAGGATAAAGTAATTATCCGATTAGGATAAAGTAAAAAAAAAAAATGCATTGACAGACTATGTATATTGTTGGCGAACTTTTTACCTCAAGCAATTTCTTATACCAGTGGTTCTCGACTTGCTTTCGTTGAAATTTCCCACTGAATTCATATTGAAAATAGTCATTACAGCAGAGTAGGTACATACTTTACATGTTTACGTAGTTGCCAGATTTTCAAAACAATTTATCGGGATTTTACAGTATGTAAATAAAAAGGAAAATGTTCCACTTCGGTTAAAATTTTACCATTCATACTTTCATTAATTTCCGTATGAGAGTTTTCAGATTAACAGCAATCAGGCATTTTGAATATTTGTTCTAGAATTAATAAAGGACGTACCATCTCCATCTACATCTATATATGTATATAAAAATGAATGTCTGTTTGTTTGTCTGTCTGTTTGTCTCTTATAGGCTCCTAAACCACTCAACCGATCGCGATGACACTTTCAGGATTTATTGTGATCATGCCGGGGATGGTTCCTGTGAAAAAAAGTCGAGAAAAAACGGGAACGGGAACGGGCCTGCTCACGCGTCAGATAACGTACTAGGAACGGGAACAGGATCGGGATTGGGAACGGGAACGGGAACGGGATCGGAATCTGGAACGGGAACGGGATCGGGCATTGCAACGCATGCCGGGTCAGCTAGTATATTATATAAATAAGTAATTATTTAAAACATTAGACAAACAACAAGCTGAATAAGCACGAGATGCTAAAGACACTGCGGCAATTGAAATATTGCGGGCGTGGCGTACGCAGGCCTGCGAGTGCCAGTACGGGAATTCCCGGCTTTGAATGAGCACACCATATTGCGTCGCCAATTGTACCTTGTGCATTTTTCAGCATCAATTATAATAATAATGTATTTCTGTAGTTTGATTTTAAAATTTTCTGTGTATCGGGAGTCGGGATTACAGTTTCCAAATCGGGAGATTCCTGCCGAAATCCGAACGCCTGGCAACCTTGCATATTTAAACACATCACTTAAAAAAGGACAGAGCTAAATTTTTTCAACATTTTCTGCTCTTATTCGCGCTAATTTTGTCATTAATTAACATAAATTTTTCAAAAACCACTCATTAGAAAGAAGACGTTGTTAACTTTACAAATGCTTTGTTTTTCATCACTGTAGTGTTATTAGTTTCAGGGATAGGATCTTTTGAACACAGCACCACTTTAACTTTCATTCTATTCCAACTAATGTTCGTGTGCATAAACAATTTGACAGATGTCATAGCACTAAATTTTTATGACCATCCACGCAATGGCACATTTCTAGCGCAATAATTTATTTTACATTCTCAATGCAATAAATTGTCTTTTCGATTGTGTCATATAATATTCGGAAAGTAAACGCTGTCTGATGGGTCATACTAATAAATTGTATGACCTCTGAATTCGTACGGTCTAATCTTCTTCAAATATATATATGTACATATGTACATAATGCAATTAGCGATAACGGCTATTATTCGATTTTAGATCGACCTTTCAATGTATTTAAGTATTTATCTGTACAATATGAAGATTGGAAACTTTTGACACAATAAAGAGAGGCTTTTGTGTCTCTGTTGTTCGTTTGTGGTCCCCGATTTCGAGCGTCTGATAATAATTAGAAGAACGGTTAAACGCGCCAGACGTCACACTTTGATGATTCCAGGTTCGTGTCCATTGGAGGAAGACGAAGTGCGAGGTGAAGTCAGAACTTGTCTACAAATATTTAAGTGCTTATAAAATTCAACGTACGTAAACGAGATATTTGGAATTATTCGTAAAAATACATTCACAGTAGGGTCATTCCACGGCACACACGCGACATTTGCTGCAATTAAAAATTCAAGTACACAACCTATTATTATAAACACTTAGTGTGTATTAATTGTAGAGAGACTGTCACGAAATTTTATTTTGAAAGCAGAAAAATGAAGAAAACAAAATAAATTGCCATTGACGCAATTGAAAAAGTGGTGCATTTCTTCAACTTGGACATTGCCATCATCATCATCATTTTCATCCGTACCATTTCTACTTGACTCCACACATTCTTCTCGATTCGTCAGCCCATCGTCCACTCAGTCTACCTTGCTTTCTTTCACATCCTCTCGGATACCATTCCAGTACTTATCGCGTACAGGCCAATGCCACCTCAACTTTTTCACACGTTCTGCTATGTATATCAACCACTTTGGTCATACTTTTTACCCATGTATTCCTCTTACGATATCATCTTGTTATACCGAGCATACATCTTGCCATGCTTCTCTGTGTGCACTGGATCTTACGTAGCATTCAAGTTTCCCATCCATACGTCATAACTGGAAGTACGCATTGGTCGTATACCTTCTTTTTTAAGCATAGCGAAATGTTGGATTTAAAAACTATGTTCATTATTCCAAAAGAACTCCGTCCTAAAATTGTTAAATACGGAATCCTATTGTTAGTCAAATTAAATCAAAACATTAACGAAAACCTTTCGTTCAAAGTAAATGCAGAATTTCTTCGTTGCATACAAAAACTATAAAAAAATAGAACAATATTTTAATAATGTAATGTCTATTTTGTGTAAAATACAAGTATCCTTCGCGTGGAACTTCCCAACAGTAAATACGTAGACAAGTTCATGGCTGACCAGACACCTTTAAATTTTCACGCTAATGTAAACGTAATTAAATTTTACATAACACGTGCGATATATCCAAAAGAGGCGTCGATAGTTTAATAAATCAATTTCTATACCAGAGAAATCTCCGATCCATTACTGAATTACTCAGTCAACTTTCATCAAAGATGATAGCTTACACTGCGAGGGTGCTCAACCTTTTTCAGATTTGGAGCAAAATTTCTTGTAAACCTTTTTTTATTTTATTGTTTTATAATTTACTATCTGTCTAGGGCAGGGGTGTAGGACACAATGCAAGAAAATTCAATTAAACGTATTTTTCTTCAAACATTTTTTTAATCTTCAAAGATATTTTATTAAAAAGGTAATAAATATATTGTGCATCATTGGCTATTTGCCAATAATTAGCTTTGTAATTACGTGTGGCAAAACGGAAACGGTCATCAAGGTGATTATACCTGTCCGCATTGTTGAATATATGTATGTAGTTTTTCATAACATATATAAATAGCCCAATTCCGTCTGTCTGTCCGTCTGCCGATGACGCTAATTTCAAATTTAATTGAAAAAACACGAACGTCGCGAGTGGGATTTGAACCCGTGATCACCAGGCTGGGTGAGTTAGCGCTAGCGCGTTCATCCAACACCGGTGATGGGAGACCTCCTATAATTTAAAACCATTGATCCTTAGAAGGTTCGCGACATTGCTAAATTGTTACGTAATCAATTATGTCAAACACGTCCATTGATATTCAACGGGCTTACACTAGTAATAGGCCCGAGCCTCACCGAACAACTAGTCTGCGGCGAGTTGCATTGAGCAATTTGCTCCGCCGACTTAGTTGCTCACATTGCGATGTTGATTATCTTTAATTATTATGGAAATTCAAAACTGACCCACAGAATCGGTTTCTTAGACAATTCTATAAATGAAACTCGAAAAAAAATTTTTTTGAAAAATTCGTCTTTTTTTTTTGTCCGAATCCAGCTGTTCATTGTATGCCGTAATATCCGTTGCTTGCATGCATGCGACGAGTGCAAGGGACTGTAGCGTCTCTCTCTCGCGCAAATAGAGTGCGAGCGAGACAACGGCGAGTGCATCACCTCTTTATGATTTATTTACGTCACTTTCAAAATAGACAAATCTTTAAAAAAAAAATACTTATTTTTTTTCGTGTTTCTTATATAAAATTGCCTAATAATCATATTATATTCTCGTCGGTTTTGGCCTCTTACAGAGCTATACACTTTTATGGAGATGTTTGTATGTGATGATTTGACGAATCTTTGAAAATAAGAATAAAAATAAGGATCTGGACTGAAACTTTCTTCGGAAATCACTATCTGTGTGTAGTGTTTATCTCGTAGTATGAAAAATTTGTCTTTTTTTTCGTTTTTCGTTTTTTTGAAAAAAAAAACCATTTTTTTTTCGTGTTACCGGTACAAAATTGTCTAAGAAACCCATATTTGAAGTCGGTTTTGGACTTCCATGCCTATATAAACGTCCTTTCGGGTCGTGAAAATCGCGAGTCTCCCAGAGTTGCCGTGACGGCATGTAGTCGTCGGTAGTCGTCTATAGTTGCGGAGACTGAGTTGCCCGGTGAGGTCCGCTCCGTCTAAACGCTAACATTTTGACGACACGGCGACTGAGGCCGACTAGTTTGCAGACTAGTTGCCCGGTGAGGCTCGGGCCATAAAGATGTTCCAACTAACTGACTTATTTTGACAAATTGGTTAGTGTACTCCAGAACCAACGATTAAACACGGGCCCCGTGTCCAACTTAGTAAACCAAATTGAACCATTGTAGTAAATTTGTAAAACGGAAAATTGTATTCAGTTGAGCACCCATGACATACAGAATTGAATCGTTAAACTTATCTGTGAATTATTGCGACTTTTACTGTCCTATTTAATGTTCCCGATCTCGCTACCATTTCAGTTGGATAATTTTAGAAGAAAATTCCTTTTCAGTGTCACCTTGGCTCAATCGATTGAGTCACCTCAGAGCTCAAGACTCAACCCTCATATGGTCAAGGCGTTTCGCAACATCCATCTTGTCATCTTGTTGCGAGTCCTAACCATGATGACTATGTGAGTTTTTCCCTCGTCTCGCACGAGTAAGAGAGTTAACGGGAATAAATCACTCCTCGGGTCTATAAATACGCTTTAGATGTTCGGGATGGGTCCAAAAAACCAACGGACGGAAATGGATCCCATTTTAGAACGGCTTCCCCAGAGAAAACAATGCGGTGAAAGCCGACGAAGAGATAATATTATTTATGTATGTACACCACAACAGAGCAGAGGTGAGATTTCGTAAGATGGTTCGAATAGCAGCGATTACTGGATATCAATCTTAACTCTAATAAAGAGTCGACAACGAGAAGTGTGGACGAATATGGGCATGCAACTTTTACTCGCACCTAATAAGTACGGCAGTGGGTAATTTAAAGTGTGACGTTGCTCGGTTACTGAGAATTATCTCCATAAACAACTCCTAATAATTCTCTATTAGTTAAATTCACAAGCGCAGCGCACGAAACTGGTGCAAACGCAATGGTTTAAATAAATTGTATCGAGCTGGCGTTATACTTTACATTTTCGTATATGATACAAAAATCAACGTTTTAGTTAATATGAAGAGTATTCAATTCATTTACAATGTAAATAAAGTAGCGGAATGAGAGAGGAGATAAAAATGTAAATATAGACTTTATTTATGTGTGAAAAAGATTGTTATGGCCGAAATGAGTACATTTTATGAAATCAAATTAATTTTACATCCATTGTTTTATTTATAAACTAGTCAATGCCCGTTGACACGGTAGTCGATGGTTATCATCTATGTATGTACACTTATAGTGTATATAGCAGTTCAACATGTAGTGGGTGGTTGAAAAATGTGAGCGTTCCGCGGCTACCCAGTCATACTACTATTATTAGTAACTAGTCACTTATAATTATTAGTGTATTTTTAAGGCGTACTGCCAGTTATGACGTATGGACGTGAAACGTGGATGCTGAATTCGAGATAAAGAAAAGAAAAGAATTCGAATAAAAGCTCGGGAATCTGCGCCCGTCACGCTCGTATTTATATGGGGAGACTTCGACGAAAGGTGAAACACGCAATCCAAATTTACACGTGAGGTTATGCGTCTACATAATCTCACAACACTTGCGACACTGTCAACGGGTACTCGCTAGTTATGTATAGTAACTTGTAGCTGTCTGTGTGTGTACATATGTATGTATGTGTGCGTTCCGCGGCTATCCAGCCAGACAGACCCTCGCGCTATTACTATGAATATAAGCCCAGGAATCGGCACCCGTCACGCTCGTATTTATATGGGAAGACTTCAACGAAAGGTGAAACACACAATCCAAATTTACACGGGTGGCGTATGCGCCAACTGTGTCCACACAACCTCACAACACGGTGACACTGTCAACGGGTACTCGCTAGTTATTTATAGTAACTTGTAGCTGTCTGTGTGTGTACATATGTATGTATGTGTGCGTTCCGCGGCTATCCAGCCAGACAGACCCTCGCGCTATTACTATGAATATAAGCCCAGGAATCGGCACCCGTCACGCTCGTATTTATTATGGGGAGACTTCAACGAAAGGTGAAACACACAATCCAAATTTACACGGGTGGCGTATGCGCCAACTGTGTCCACACAACCTCACAACACGGTGACACTGTCAACGGGTACTCGCTAGTTATTTATAGTAACTAGATGCTGTCTGTATATGTGTATGTGTAGGTGCCGTACCGTGGAAGTGTTTGTGGCCACGTCGTGTAAGTGAGCGAACGTTTGTGTACGTGCCGTGCCGGGCATGCTAGCGTTCCGCGGCTAAGCTACCTATCCAGCCAGTGAGATTACTGCGATCTACTACATATATAAAATTCAATGTTTGTTTCTTTGTCATTTCGCTATGCAAATCTACAGTTTTCAACTTAGAACCGCCAAACTTGGTATACTATCTCATGATACCCTAAGTCAAACCGTAGGTGGGTTTTGGAAAGGGTCGGATCAAGGGGTCGATGGGCCCCCATATACAAAATTTTTAATGAATTTATTTTTTGAACTAGAGAATAAATGTTTTCATTTGTTTCAATTTTTGTTTGTACTGGAGAATAAATGTCACGCGCCCGAGCAACGCCGGGCAATTCAGCTAGTACTATACATAGTAATTAAAATAATGTCACTATGCAGCTAATCATTTGAATTAACTGTCAATGACATTTTGGTTTGAGGAGTGCGCTCTATCAAAATGTCGTCAGGTGACATTTTGTTATATCATTTTGCTGTGCAAATTTTGACACCGTCGATTAATTTCGCTCTAAAAAGTGCAGCGACGCTTGCAAATATGTACATAAATCTTTCTCTCGGCATTTATTCCAATTTCGTCCGAATACCGTTAACCTCGTCTCGGCCAAAAGCCCAATTCCATCAATTTTACCAGCGAGTCTACTTTCATACGCTTATTTATGCACGATTTTATTTCTCACAACAGTTTGTATCGGGTTTTAATGGAAATAAACGCTAGTTTACTCTTAAGAAGTAAACGGTCAGGTTTTTACGTTGAGGGGGAAATTTTCAATTTGTGACTGCCCCTTTTCGTTGAATGTGTTGCAAATTGCGATACATATTAATGCTCGCGTGTGTTGTAGTACGGGCACGCCCGTTTCGTAGTTCCACACAGCGCGGCCATATTTAGCATGAATCCGCGTGCCAAATATGGTTTTATATCGAGCGACACGACAGCGCCATACTTAATGGTCAAAAAATTTTGGACCTCATAATCCAGCGAATCGTGTCAACTGCCTTCACTGCTCTGTTTGCCTCGCGTTTGCTGAAAAAGTATACCGAAACGTCAACGTGTATTTATTATTTTCACCCCCCTTTCACGGCTCTCGGACATGGTCGTTAATTTTTTTGATTTTGTGTCAGTTCAATTAAAAAAGCATCTGTACAATTTTTGAACGGTTAACGGATTACAAAATAAACACGTTGACGTTTCATTCACTCCCCAGCTGATGATTTGTGCAAATATGACTTTCAACATCTGATAATGATCTAAAATTAGAGCGTACGATACGGTATTTGATGAAAAAATTTCGTCTGCGGCGCATAACTTTGCAACGTAACCATTTGTGTACAAAATCTTCAGTTTACATTATCAATGGAAAATCCGACTAAAATTCCCGCAATATAAGGAAACAGTCAACGTCCGTTGACAGTGTCGTCATATGGTAATCTTTTATCTATATACATATGTACAGAGTGTAACAAAAATGTAGTAGGTAGTTGAAAAATGCGAGCGTTCTGCAGCTACCCAGTCATACTACTATTTATAGTAACTAGTCATTTATTAGTGTTTTTTTAAGGCGTACGACCAATGCGTACTGCGAGTTATGACGTATGGACGTGAAACGTGGATGCTGAATTCGAGAATGGCAGATATAGCGGAGCGTGTGAAAAAGTTGAAGTGGACACATAGCGAGAAGAATGAATGGCAGATGGACGCGAGAAATACTGGAATGGTATCCGAGAGGATGTGAAAGAAAGCAAGGTAGACCGAGTGGACGATGGGCTGATGAATTGAGAAGAATGTGTGCGAGTCAACTGGATGCAGATTGCTCAAGACAGACAGGAATGCCTTCGGAATGAATCGGAGAGGCCTTCATCCAGCAGTGGATGGTGAACGGCTGAAAATGATGTACATATACTTCTGGTAGTTGAAACATGCCAGCGTTCCGCAGCTACCCAGTCAGACTACTATTTATAGTTAGTTAGTCACTTATTATTATTTGTGTAATTTACCTAGTGTATTTTACGAATACATATTTATGTAGAATGGACATAATTTTTAAATTCAACATTCCGTTATGCTTAAAACATAATGCGTACTGCCAGTTATGACGTATGGACGTGAAACGTGGATGCTGAATTCGAGAATGTTACGTAAGATCCAGTGCACACAGATAAGCATGGAGATATAACAAGAAAATACACAGGTAAAAAGTGGCAGATATAGCGGAACGTGTGAAAAAGTTGGAGTGGACGCGAGAAATACTGGAATGGTATCTGAGAGGATGTGAAAGAAAGCAAGGTAGACCGAGTGGACGATGGGCTGATGAATTGAGAAGAATGTGTGCGAGTCAAGTGGATGCAGATTGCTCAAGACAGACAGGAATGGAAGAGGATCGGAGAGGCCTTCATCCAGCAGTGGATGGTGAACGGCTGAAAATAATGTACATATACTCCTGATAGTTGAAACATGCCTACTATCCATTTTTTTTTTCAATTTAGTTTGTGATCACCGCGGCTCTTGTATACATATTTTTGATATTATTCCAAGTAAATGTATTTCACGAGAGGCTATGTAAGTGGTGTCGGATAATGTTGAGAGCCACTGATTTAATCAATACGCATCGCGCGCAGCCGAGATGATAATTTTAGATTATGAAAACGTTTGAAAAGCGCTGCACACAATTCGACGTACGTTTTGTCGGTTCGATGACCGACACCTTTCAAACTCATTTCTATTTTCTACATAAAAGAATCTTCTCGCTATTATTTCCGGTCCATCGCTCGCGATGCACATTATCAATTTATCGGTACGTATTCTGAACGTGAACGTTTTTTATTCATAAACAATCCGAAACGACGCGACGTGTGCTCAAAATTTAAATTCAAAACAGTTATGGGGTTAATGAAGGTCTTTTCCCTTTAATTTTCAAGCGATGTTGCAATGCGTCATCACGCTGTATTAGTAACGCATAGAAGTTCTGCTAATTTATGACTATTTAAGGCAAACACATCAAGTTGGAGCTGTCATTAAATAAAATATACAATATAACTGAGTTTCGCGGATTGGTACATGGCCGTTTAGCTATAAAAGGTGAGATGTGTTGCAACGCCCACCCATCAACCCACAAACGATCCGCTTTTTATTAATTAAATAACTTGCACAGTTTGAGAACAAAGCGCCGCCACCGGTGCAAACACAACGTGTATCGATTTAACATTGCGTCAATAATTCGTTTTCTAGACTGTGAAATCAAGGTCGTGAAAATTTTTATGTAATGATCAAAAAAATTTTGGACTAGTCCTGTTTCAGTGGATCGAAACATTTTTTTTTTTGTAAGAACAGGTGCGCAGTTTGAGCGCCACTGGTTTTTAAAGATCGATCTCGCGAATGAGTCACCCCGTTTCTAGGATTGCTTAACTTTCGAAATCCGTAATGTGAAAAACGAGAGTGATTGACGACTTTGCATGTCGTCGTACACGAAACCAATGTGGACCATTCCAAGTCGACTAATAATAATTTCAATATCGCGTGTTGTGTTTGTGGAATCGATAAGTGTGAGAAACGCCGCTCTACATACTGATTGTAGAAAACGATTATGATTTTGTCAATTATTCGGTTGGTCAAAATTTGCGGTAAATAGTCTCGAGTACAATATCAGTTGAGTCGACAGCTGTGTCAATGTACCAAATTGTAATAATGAATGTTGATCCTGACGCGGCGAGTGAGTCAGCTGCGTGACGTCACCTGTGCATTGCGGTCGATGACGTCACCGAAGAGGGGGGTGGGGTCGTCTCAGTTACTCCCCCTCGAATAGCAGGGAATGTGCATCTGCTCGTTTACTGTTTGTATTGGTAATCAAAGAATTTGTACTGAGATAAAATTTAATAAAGCGAATTACAACTTTGATGTCTAATTTAATTACATATCATTCTGAGTGTATTAGTGGTGTGATGAAGAAAGAGGAGCATGGGGGAGAGGGGTCTGTGTGTGGTGATGCGGCAGCAATATAAATAAAACGATAAAAGTACAAAATCATAAAGGCGCCTTTATTTACGAATGAAAATTGCAAATCAATGAGAAATCTAAAACTGAATTAGATCGCACGCCAAATTTTACAAAGATGAATTATCGAATGAAACTTAAAAATAAAAAAATTACATTATGTATTTTCGTAAAAAATTAAAAATATTAGAGATGGAAGGTTCAGCCTTTTGTTAAGGGGTGTTTTTTTTTTGTATCGTTCGGGGAATGTTAATTAACACGTCGAGACTGAATGGCAATGGGGGATGAGAAGCTGAGCTTGCCGCGGGCCGGTGCTGGTCGGTTTAGTGAAGCGGCTAGCGGGGGAATGAATGTCGAAGGAACGCTTAGTTCTCGTCGACTTCAGCCTCCTGCTCCTCGTCGAATTCGGCGTCCTCGTCAGCGGTAGCCTCTTGGTATTGCTGGTATTCGGAAACCAAATCGTTCATGTTGCTCTCGGCTTCAGTGAATTCCATCTCATCCATACCTTCTCCGGTGTACCAATGCAAGAAAGCCTTGCGCCTGAACATAGCGGTGAACTGTTCCGAGATGCGCTTGAACAGCTCCTGGATGGCGGTCGAGTTTCCGATGAAGGTGGCGGACATCTTGAGACCTCTGGGCGGAATATCGCACACGGCGGTCTTCACGTTGTTCGGGATCCATTCGACGAAGTACGACGAATTCTTGTTCTGGATGTTGAGCATTTGCTCGTCCACCTCCTTCATGGACATGCGTCCTCTGAAGATGGCGGCGACCGTCAGGTATCTTCCGTGTCTCGGATCGCAGGCAGCCATCATGTTCTTGGCGTCGAACATCTGTTGGGTGAGTTCCGGTACGGTGAGGGCGCGGTATTGTTGGCTGCCTCTGGAGGTAAGTGGGGCGAATCCGGGCATGAAGAAATGAAGACGCGGGAAAGGTACCATGTTGACGGCCAATTTACGCAAATCAGCGTTCAGCTGACCTGGGAATCGGAGGCAGGTGGTGACGCCAGACATGGTGAGGGAAACGAGATGGTTAAGATCGCCATAGGTGGGTGTGGACAGTTTCAGCGTTCTGAAGCAGATGTCGTACAGGGCTTCATTGTCGATACAGTAAGTTTCGTCTGTGTTCTCTACCAGCTGATGTACTGATAAAGTGGCATTGTAAGGTTCTACTACTGTGTCTGATACTTTAGGTGAGGGTACTACGGAGTATGTATTCATAATTCTGTCGGGGTATTCTTCTCTAATCTTACTAATGAGTAGGGTGCCCATACCGGAGCCGGTACCGCCTCCTAGGGAGTGTGTGAGTTGGAAACCTTGCAGACAATCGCAGGATTCGGCTTCTTTGCGGACAACGTCCAAAACTGAATCTACGAGTTCGGCACCCTCCGTGTAATGACCCTTGGCCCAATTGTTACCGGCTCCAGACTGTCCGAATACGAAGTTATCTGGTCTGAAGATTTGGCCGAAAGGTCCCGAGCGGACAGAGTCCATGGTTCCGGGTTCCAAATCGACGAGGATAGCTCTGGGTACGTATTTTCCTCCGCTAGCTTCATTGTAGTATACGTTGATGCGCTCCAGTTGGAGTTCAGAGTCGCCATGGTATGCACCGGTGGGGTCAATACCGTGCTCATCGGAGATGATCTCCCAAAACTGAAAAGATAAATACACACGGTCAGACACAATAAGTCCGGGGGGGGGAAGGCCCTTACAAACCAGAGCGGTATCGCTGCGTCAAACTGACGCCCCTATGGCCGTCCCACTCGCACCAATACGAATGGGACGAAAGTTGGACGCGGCGATACCGCAACGATTTCGCCAAGGTGTGTAAGCGCTTTAAATCAAAAGATGATGTCAGTGCATCGGTGAGAACTTAGCTGCAAATTCGTAACGAAACCAAGGTCAAAAAAACGTGACCAACTTTGTAAAAAAAATCACAATTTTTCACGAGTGGGTCAACGCGCGCAGTAATGCATCTTTTCCAAACGCAAATAGCCGAGACGATGTACAAAAATACGCTCATTCAAGACACGGAAAAAAACCGGCCCCATTCCATCCGCCCGATACGTTCATCGCATAGAAATGTCGCAGAAAGTCGTAAGCGACGCGACGGGGAACAATGGCGCCCATAGCGACACTTATCAAATCGAAAAATAATTAACGCGATAAAAAAAAAAATCGTGTAAAACGTACTTGGTATAAAGTGTAATTTGGATCGTGTGAGACGGGCTTCGAGCGATCGTTACGAATCGGACCAATCAGAGCGTAGGGCTTTTCCGTAGGTGCTAACGTTGCGCGTGCGTCACAAACGACGCTAGTATGTAGATCGCGCATACAAACGCACTAAATTACGCACGTGCAAAGTTACAAACACAACAGCTGAATTTTTTTTTTCGCTTTGAAAAGGAACCGTTGTCGCACACGCTAGGCGGCCATTTTATTTTAACAAAAAAAAAACCCCCAACACATACAAATTGCACAATGGTCAAATTTATACTAGTAACGGTACATATAAAAAAAAAATGTGACGTGTCCTAGAATATTGAGCGGACGCCCCGAAGGGGCCCATCCGCCATTCGTCGATTGAAACTATGTTGTATTTATTTGGTATTCCAATGTGTGCCGAGCGTATGGTACGAGTTGTGAACGTTTGAAGATCCGACGCCGGCCGGTCGCGCACAAAATGGCGGCCGGGCGCGGTCACCCCAACTCTTCGACCTGTATGGAAATTACTACGACTACGAGTGTGAGGAACTTGTAGGTGATGATGACGTACCTTGGCACCGATTTGGTTGCCGCACTGTCCGGCCTGGATGTGCACGATTTCCCTCATGGTAGTAGAATAGGTCTGGTGTAGAGAACGAGAACGAGAACAAACACTGCACTACGGACGCACAACCGCACCCGAGGCGAATGAAGCGCTGTTGCGGTCGCCGGGCTATTTATAGGCTCGTGCTTCCCCCTCATCCCGCAACACTTTTTCAGACTCCCCCTCTAACCCCTTCCCCCCCTCTCTCCTTTACCCGCCTCTTCCCCGCCCGCACAACGGTTCATATTATACACGCGTACATATTATATGCACCATAGAAGTATTTTAATTGATTTTTTTTTGTTCCGATGTATTTTCTATGCAATTTAGTAGGATTTGTATTTTTATTCAAATTGTCCAATATTTTGTTTTGTATCGTGTGTGGTATTCAAAACAGGAATCGTCGTCAATGATAAGTTATAATTTTCAGCCGTTCGGCCATCCACCGCTGGATGAAGGCCCGTCCGATCCTCTTCCACTCCTGTCTGATTTGAGCAATCTGCATCCGCTTGACTCGCACACATTCTTCTCAATTCATCAGCCCATCTTCCACTCGGTCTACCTTGCTTTCTTTCACATCCTCTCGGATACCATTCCAGTACTTCTCGCGTCCATCTGCAATCCATACTTCTCGCTATGTGTCCACTTCGACTTTTTCACACGTTCTGCTATATCTGCCACTTTGGTCATACTTCTTACCCATGTATTTCTTTTGCGATCTCTTCTTGTTATACCAAGCATACACCTTTCCGTGCTTCTCTGTGTGCACTGGATCTTCCTATCACTTGTAGCAAAATAACAAGTTTTTCGTCGTGAAAAAAGTGTTATTTTGAGTTGATACTGCTTAGATCTAGGTGTGCGATATACATACATACATAGGTCCAGACCATCTGCCACCTTGGTCATGCTTCTTACAAATCATAAGTGTCTGTCTATAAACAAGTGAAATTTCGCTCACTGTCGCACTGTGGTCCTGTGTTACTTTCAGTTCAATATACCACAGATCCAGCAGACATGTAAAGATTTATACTTAAGAAGAGATCGTAAGAAGAATACATGGGTAAGAAGCATGACCAAAGTGGCAGATATAGCGGAACGTTTGAAAAGGGGACAAACATGCAAGTGACGACGGTTCTCTTCACAGTAGATAATCATTTTTGTAGCATACATAGTTGATAGTCATTTATACTTATATAAATGATACCAATTGGTGAATATGACTGGATGCAACTAGGATGGAGTACTTTTGGAAGAATGAACATTGTTTATGCTTAAAAAAGAAGGCATACAACCAATGCGTACTGCCAGTTATGACGTGTGGATGTTAAATTCAAGAATACTACGTAAAATCCAATGCACACAGAGTAGCATGGAAAGATGTATGTCTGGTATAACGAGAAGAGATCGTAAGAGGAATACATGGGTGAGAAGCTTGACCGAGGTGGCAGACATAGCGGAACGTGTGAAAAAGTTGAAGTGGACACATAGCGAGAAGAATGGACGGCAGATGGACGCGAGAATTACTGGAATGGTATCCGAGAGGATGTGCAAGAAAGCAAAGTAGACCGTTTGAGAATAATGTGTGCGAGTCAAGTGGATGCAGATTGCTCGAGACAGACAGGAAGGGAAGAGGATTGGCGAGGCCTTCATCCAACGGTGAATGGTGAACGATTGAACACGATGATGATACAAATACGATATAGGTACTTACTCTACGAAAGGCGACCGTTAAATGTCTAATTTTTTATTTATAGTATGTGTAGACTTAAAAAAAAATTAATCTAATCAAAAAGAACAATACAATGGTGATAAGATTGATTAGATTGATAAGATTGATATAATATTTGCGATTGTAAGATTCGAAGAAAACCAAAGTCAGAAAAGGATCATTACTTACTGAATGTCGATAGTTGGAAAAATCGAACCGAGACGACAGCTGATGGAAGAGGATGTGGTTTTGGGCTATAATTCATAAATACATGTTTTAAATCAATTAATGTAAATTTATTTTACATCCCCTTAGGTAGGTTTATCATAATTTTTATCACATATTTTATAATTTTCAGATATCTATACTAAATTCTCCGATTTAAATTTAGATTTTCTTTTTGCGTGATAAGAACATTATTATCAACAGTTGATATCCTGTAGCAAACCGTAACCACTTATATCGCTGTTTATTATTTTATTGCACAATTTATTTTCGATAACAGAGTCATCGACTACATATTATATGTACATACATACATATATGTAGGTAGCTTTGCTTCAATCTATTATAACTTGCAATTAACGCCTTTTTGTACCGTTTATGTTTATTTTTCCACTATTTTTTTCAATCAAACAGCTTATATAATCTACTCTTACGAAGGATAACTGATCTCTTTTTCCAAAAATGCAACGAGCCTCCCCTTTCCGTACACTTTATTTTTTTTAAATCTTATTCACTATATTGCACAATTTTTTAGGAATTATTAAAATAGAAACTTTGTAAAATTGTCTTCAGCAAACAGTAGAAACATAAATTACCAAAAATTCAAACTATTAGACCAGTAAAATGTCATAATGTGACGATTGACGACCGCTCGCCATTTATTTGACCTGAATATTCCTCGACACTGAAACAAATAAATAATTTCGACTTCGCCACTCGGTGAATTAATAAAAATATTAATATCTAACGATTTTTGAGTCCCGATCGATATTTTTACCCGTCTGGCATACAAATTTAAGAACGTTCGGCTGACTAGCGCAAAATCGTATGTCATTGACCGTTGTACGATGAAACTTAACAACGTTGGCTGTTGCAGTCACTGCGTATAGTTAACGAACAGTTAAAATGTGCACAGAGTTAAAATGTCGCGACTACATAAATGCAATTTTACAATTAGTTCTTCCCCTTTCGGAATTTCACGTGCGATGTGTTAAATTTTAACAGTAATTTTAAAAATTCACGAAGCGTGATAATACTGTTAGTTTATGAATTTATAATGTAATCTAAGATTAACTTAATAATACGCGTATCCACCGTGTGCCATTTAGAAGTTTCATCGTCATTTTAACCCTCTCCAGGTTTGGTTGGTTACCAAATTCACAACTCAAATGGTGAGTCATTCTCTAATGGAGACACGTCATCCTAAACAACGGTGTCTCCCCTTTCGTACACAATTATATGTATATATATTTTTTTACTGAAGATTACCTAAAAATAACACGAACCTGTTTTTTAGTACATAATTATGTGGTATGTAAATTTAATACACCTGATTCGCCTTTTTTTGAGCCATTAGGAGTTTATAATGATCTTACATTGATATTTTTTTCACCCATTGACCTATTTATTATATTTTGATGAACTCAAAAAAATATATTTTAGTGCCCATTGAACTTTTATTGATATTACAGACACAATAGACAATTATTTATAGATTTTTCATTGTACATATGCATATGCTGTTGTAAAATGTTGTTCACAGATGAAAAATGTAGAATTTTTATGGTGTCCAAACTAATTGGTTGTTAAAATTTTGGACTGTCAAAATTTGTTAAATATTTTTCTGTTCAGATTATGTATTTATTTGATTCAAAGTTGCTGGTAATATTTGATCATTCACTCTAACCGTTCTTTTATTTCCCTTCAATGGCAAATGTGAACTAATGGAATATCTTTCTAATATTCTGTACAATTTAGCTGTAATTTCTGTAATTTATAGAGGTGGGGCTGTTTTCTAAGCCTAGGAATTCTAGAAATTTGTGGTTACGGGAGGTATACTCTGGTCTAAAATATTGGAATATCTTTCTCAATCTGACAAATGTCGCAAATTAAGAGGCAACGCTTGAAATCATGTTATTTTTTCGGTCTGTAAATCATTTGATCTTTCATGAAATGCAACTCTTATTCGAATTCGAGTATTTATACACTACTGGCTACTGGCACTATTTGGTTATTCTTTATAACTACTAATCATGGACCTTCTTTTATTTCTCATCGTGGATAAACCATTGGAATTCCTTCTAAATCGAATGACAAATGTCGCAAATTAAGAGGCAACGCTTGAAATCATATATTTTTTCAGGTCTGTAAATCATTTTATCTTTCATGAAATGAAAGTCTTATTCGAATTCGAGTATTTGTACAGCTACTGGCACCATTTGATTATTCTTTCCAACTACCAATCATTGACTTTATTTTATTGCTTTTAATGGATAAACCATTGGAATTCTTTCTAAATCTAATGACAAATATCGCAAATGAAGAGGGCAACGCTTGAAATGATGTAATTTGTCTGGTCTGTAAATCATTTGATCTTTCATGAAATGAAAGTCTTATTCGGAAAACCATTGAGTATTTGTACAGCTACTGGCACCATTTGATTATTCTTTTCAACTACCAATCATTGACTTTATTTTTTATTTTATTGCTTTTAATGGATAAACCATTGGAATTCTTTCTAAATCTAATGACAAATATCGCAAATGAAGAGGGCAACGCTTGAAATGATGTAATTTGTCTGGTCTGTAAATCATTTGATCTTTCATGAAATGAAAGTCTTATTCGAATTCGAGTATTTGTACAGCTACTGGCACCATTTGATTATTCTTTCCAACTACCAATCATTGACTTTATTTTATTGCTTTTAATGGATAAACCATTGGAATTCTTTCTAAATCTAATGACAAATATCGCAAATGAAGAGGGCAACGCTTGAAATGATGTAATTTGTCTGGTCTGTAAATCATTTGATCTTTCATGAAATGAAAGTCTTATTCGAATTCGAGTATTTGTACAGCTACTGGCACTATTTGATTATTCTTTCCAACTACCAATCATTGACTTTATTTTATTGCTTTTAATGGATAAACCATTGGAATTCTTCAGCTACTGGCACTATTTGGTTATTATTTCTAACTACTGATCATTGACCTTCTTATACTTCTCTCCATAGTTGAACCATTGGAATATCTTTCCAAATCGAATGACAAATGTCCAAAATTAAGTGATAACTAGAGAAGGAGAGGTGCTAAATGCTGAAAATTTTGCTCCTATTTAAAATTTTGTCGCAGAATGCTCGGGACGAGCGAGGGAACGCTATGAGTCATGCGTGGGTACATTTCACAGCCGTTCAATAAGACGCGCCCCTCTCCTTGCGTTATCGACGTCGCAACGCCTTATCCTACGGGATATGTAGACGCAGTTTGGAGGAAAAGTCGGTCGATAATGCGGAAAACCGACTGGCGGAGGTTTCGTCGCGGAAAAAGGATTTTTTTGCGCGGCAGACAGGGGGTGTTGCCGGGTGGTGCGCAGTACCCAGACGGTTGGCTCAGGTCCAGTCCGCCAGGCCGAACTTATCGATTTCGGGTCCATACACCCACACATCGCTACACGTACTGTATGTGTACTTGGGTAACGACTGTGCGCTGTAGCCTTGCGGGTACCACGCCTTTCCTATGCGGAAAATCACATAATTTCCATAGGTTTCGGTCTAATGACCCCCATAGCTTAGCACTTGGCCTGCCATTACGGCCCGACGAGCCAACGTCGATTTCTTCTCAGACTCTCGCAGTGGAAACGTTTCAAATTGTATGTACATAAATAATAAAATTGCATATGTAAAAATACTCAAAAGGATAGACTATTTCCATATTACATATGTATGTACATCAATTTAGTCTCCATTTCCGAGGAACGTCCGCAAAATTCAAATGTTAAACTTGAACCTTGTTTACCACCTCTTCGTTTCAGATGAGACAAAAACAATTGTATACACTACTAGCTGACCTGGCATGCGTTGCAATGCCCGATCCCGTTCCCGTTCCTGTTCCATATCCCGTTCCCGTTCCCGGCCCCGTTCCCGTTCCTAGTACGTTATCTGACGCGTAAGCAGGCCCGTTGCCGTTCCCGTTTTTCCCGATTTTTTTTCACAGGAACCATCCCCGGCATGATCACAATAAGTCCTGAAAGTTTCATCGCGATCGGTTGTGTGGTTTAGGAGTCTATAAGAGACAGACAGACAAACAAACAAATAGACAGACAGACATTGATTTTTTTTTATATATATGTATGTAGACTAGCTGACCTGGCATGCGTTGCAATGCCCAATCCCGTTCCCGTTCCCGTTCCTAGTACGTTTTCTGACGCGTGAGCAGGCCCGTTCCCGTTCCTAGTACGTTATCTGACGCGTGAGCAGGCCCGTTCCCCCGTTTTTTCCCGATTTTTTTTCACAGAAACCATCCCCGGCATGATCACAATAAGTCCTGAAAGTTTCATCGCGATCGGTTGTGTGGTTTAGGAGTCTATAAGAGACAGACAGACAAACAAACAAATAGACAGACAGACATTGATTTTTTTATATATGTATGTAGACTAGCTGACCTGGCATGCGTTGCAATGCCCAATCCCGTTCCCGTTCCCGTTCCTAGTACGTTTTCTGACGCGTGAGCAGGCCCGTTCCCGTTCCTAGTACGTTATCTGACGCGTGAGCAGGCCCGTTCCCCGTTTTTTTTCCGATTTTTTTTTTCACAGAAACCATCCCCGGCATGATCACAATAAGTCCTGAAAGTTTCATCGCGATCGGTTGTGTGGTTTAGGAGCCTTATAAGAGACAGACAGACAAACAAACAAACAGACAGACAGACATTGATTTTTATATATATAGATTAAACAGGCGTATCGTCCTCTTTTGATTGGTGTATAATTGCATCCCCTAACTCGCACCCCTCGAATATAAGAGCATTTTATATGATGTCAACTCGCACTGCCCCCACCTTGTACAAAACCACTAACCAGACAGTATGTAGTTGTGTGAAATTATCGCAAAATAATCTCAAGTATCAATATTGAGCGTACCGATGCATGTATGAAATTTTGTTCGATAAAGTAAAATCTTTCTTTTGATAACATCAATGTTTCACATTCAATGCCTTTACCTTGGACGATAACAGTGTTTAATCTTTAATGTGATAAATTTTAACATCTGGCTCGGTTCTAAAAGGGTAAATAAATAAATGATTGATACATATACCGATATATGTACATATGTATGTACGAATGTATATAAATTTTTATAGTCTTTTTTTTTTGTTAACATGAGAGTGAAAAAGGGACAAAAATGCTCTGCTAGAAGTGCTAATGGAATATTTATGGCTAACTTATATAACTTATAACTAACTTTATGTACATCAAAAACATCTACCAATATCGTATTGCGTTTCCAAAGCAGACTTACATAATACTCTCTCGTCTCAAAAAACAGACAATGTATAGTTTTATACGTTAAAAATTTAAATATTGCATCACATCTCTAATTATTTATTATATGCATCATTTTTTTTTTCAGCCGTTCACCATCCACTGCTCTATGAGTGCCTCTCCAATCCTCTTCCATTCCTGTCTGTTTAAAGCAATCTGCATCCAGTTAACTCCACACATTCTTCTCAATTCATCAGCCCATCGTCCTCTCGGTCTACCTTGCTTTCTTTCACATCCTCTAAGATACCATTCCAGTATTTCTCGCGTCCATCTGCCATCCATTCTTCTCGCTATGCGTCCACTTTTTTCACACGTTCCGCTATATCTGCCACCTTGGTCACGCTTCTTATCCATGTATTCCTCTTACGATTTTTTCGCGTTATACCGAGCATACATCTTTCCATACTTTTCTGTGTGCACTGGATCTTGAGTAACATTCTTGAATTTAGCATCCACACGTCATAACTGGCAGTACGCATTGGTCGTATGCCTTTTTTTTTAAGCATAGCGGATTTAAAAACTTTGTTCATTCTTAGTTGTATTTCTTCTTCTTTACATCCGGTCATAACTATATAGTAATGTTTTTTTCAATTGTTTTTGTATTCCATCTTTCCATGCTTCTCTGTGTGCACTGGATCTTGCGTAACATTCTATATTTATTATATGCATAAACAGCTAAAAAAAAGTCTGTTTGCTGTTTTGATCGACGTCGCTGTGCAGCCAAGTCACACATTTTGTTTCTCATGAAGACGTACCGATCTTACATATGAGTCGCCTAGTTCCAAATCCCGATAAGTCCATAAAACTCACTTGTTCGCAAACGCGGTTTTTCTGCTACAGACTTATTTGCTCGATGGCGTTTAAACTCATTTAAACTTAAATTTGTTGATATTAAACAAAATATTGAGATTAGAAACATGGACTTATTGTTGTTTGTTTCTAAATATCGCTTTTATCAGCTTTTATCATAGTGCAATTGTCAGTTTTTGGAACCAACACTGATTTTCAATATTTTTTTACGGCGCACTTGGCGGTATTTGGAATAATTCAAGTATAAGGCATCGTTTGAAAACATTCTTAGAACCAGAAAATATTTTATCCTCGTTTTTTATACATTGTGGACTTATCGGGATTTGGAACTAGGCGACTCATATGTATGTACATACATAAGCGTTGATTTGAGTCCAAACTATTTCTTTGTTTTTTATACCCAGAAACTATAGATTAAGTCAAATTTTAATAAAAAAATAATTTTCCTTTCAAATAGTGATATAATTTATGACGAATGCCAAGGATTTCACATAACGGAATACGACCATTTTATGCCAATTTCATTTTCGCAGTGGCGTGCCCATAAAAACGTAGACGCAAACGAACCTCCGGGCGATTCGACTTCTCCATATAAGTTCTCGAATTGTATAGCTTTCTAAAATCGAGCTGTTCTCGTGTAGGCAGTAGGCATTGTATACATATAATATTTTCAAGAGTGGGGTGTAGGAACGAGTTTTCATTTGAGAAAATAAAAATAATATTAAAAATAAAAAAAAAATGCAACATATATGAATCACAATCGAGTAGGCAGACACCTCCCGGTCCTAGGATAGTCACAGACAGGTCGACAAGGTAAAAAAGTTTTTGCGATTTGCATACTTGCACAAAGTGGGCGAAGATGACCAACATCGGTTTCACGTGGGGCGAACACATGACCAAAAAAAAAAGTGTTTGACAGAGATTTTCGCATAAGGATTCTGCGGCAAAGCAAACGACCCACGTTTTACAGGTCGCAGGAGAGGAGTTTGGACGATCACGGTCATTGTCAATTTTTACAAACGGTGTATTAATAATTAATTACTATGTGAATCGTTCAAAATGATGATGGACGATGTTGGCTTATTGTCCCATTGAGAAAATATATGGTTTGTATTTCCGTTTGCTGAAAAATCTGGGTGAATGAATATTATGTCCCTTCCTAAAAAAAAAGGTATTAAACAATTTTTTCACTATAGTCAATATAAACAATAGTCCACTTTAATTCCACAATTACGTCGATAGTGTTTTGACGGTCATTTATGACAGTCAAATCAACTCAATTCAATTAAATATGTTCCAAGGAGCATTGTTCAAATGCTCATTTTGATCTTTCGTGATATTATTTTTTATTGAACGCTTTTCTTCATACATACATTTTATATGGATATGATATCTTGTGAGGATGTGAAAGTAAACCGAGTGGACGATGGGTTGATGAATTGATAAGAATGTGTGGAGTCAACTGGATGCAGATTGCTCAAGACAGTCAAGAATGGAAGCGGATTGGAGAGGCCTTCATCCAGCAGTGGATGGTGAACGGCTGAAAATGATGATGATGCATTTCTTTAGTTCAATCCATAAATGTAAAATGCCATTCCAAACAAATTTTCCTGGAGAAAGCGTCAGAAGCAACGGTGGTGTGCGGGGGGTCTAAAGTGTGGGGAATTCTCTCAAAAAAAGTCATGCAAGGAGTGCATTTTGCATGCCCTTTTTGTATGTCATTTTTCGGCCGCTAAGGCCAATCTATGTTATTCTACATCTATGGTTCAATCCATATATTTTGTATTAAAATATTGACCATAAACGTGAATTATGGCAGTCGGTGCTGAAATGTATCGGATTTGTTTAATCGGATTTATTTTTGCTTTATCTGTCTGTATGCGATACGTTAAAGTTGTGATTACAATTTTGTAATCAGCATATTTAAAAGCTTCATATATTTAAGTATATATGTAATGTGATTTTTTAAAGTCTGTTTGCCTGTCCGTCTGCTGATAACGCTAATTCAAATTTAATTGTCACGAGTGGGATTTGAACCCGTGATCACCAGGTTGGGTGAGTTAGCGCTAAAGCGTTTACCCAACACCGGTGATGGGAGGCCTCCTATAATTTGAAAATATTAATCTTTAGTAGGTTCGCGACTTTGCCAAAATGTTACGTAATCAAATACGTCAAACACGTCTGTTGATATTCAACTTACACTAGTGTATACATACATATCGCTACGCTTACATTACATAATAAAAAAAATTATTGTAATATTTTTGAACCATTACTATGCAGAGATGCAAATATTATATGTATATTGACAACCCTAGCGGTTAAATGCGATTGAACTCTTCGTGCATACATATGTACATATGTATGTATATCATTTGTAAGAATAATTGTGTCATATGATTTTTATAATGAAATGTTGCGTCATTTGTTGTTTAATTTTCAAGGTCATTCGATAATTGTACAAATCGCCAATTAAACATTTTTTTATCCTCTTGCATTTTTATCGTTCAAATGAGTTTTAAACAGCCGTATGTATATATTTTTTGTATCAAAGACTATGGAAAGAGGCCCCAAATCTCTCGTTATATTCTGCGTCCATAAAAATAACAAATGCCGACCATTAAAAACGAGAGTACACAACTAATGTGTGGGTGTTGTCCTTATCCATCCTTGAAAACACAGCAATTTTAATAACAGTCGAGTTAAACGTTAGACTAAAGCACGTTTGGTATTTGCCGGGCAGGAGAGTTAAATTTTTTTTTATTCTCTATTAATTTTATTATTTACCTAACAAGCGAAAACCCGTTGATTGTATCAATGCCTGCCCAATTATATAGTACATGTATTGTGTATGGTTACTATAGCGTGTTTTTTTTTTTTTTTTTGTTGTATCGTGTAAGGTGGGCTGTCAAGATAGCAGCGTCTCGGCAATTGATCAACTTAATAACTTTATCGGTACACTATATAACAACACACACATATGTATGACAGATATAAGTCCGTTATCAAGGTTTTTGAGGCGATACACTTCCACTATTCTGCATACATATGTACATACGTCCTGGCTTGAAGATCTAATTAATTAATAATTAATAATTAATTCACTAAATTTTACAAACGAAATGCTATGTAGGTTTTGCAAGAAAATTTCACATGCGGTGCACATTTTTATGATTTTGTTTAAAATCTAGCGATTTCCTTCTGAAATTTGAAAGATTTTATCTGCAAAATGTTCTGGTGTTCCAATCCTCTTCCATTCCGGTCTGTCTTGAGCAATCTGCACCCAAACTCCACACATTCTTCTCAATTCATCAGCCCATCGTCCTTGCTTTCTTTCACATCCTCACGGATACCAATCCAGTATTTCTCGCGTCCATATGCCATCCATTCTTCTCGCTATGAGTCCACTTCAACTTTTTCACACGTTCTGCTATATCAACCACTTTGGTTATGCTTCGTACCCATGTATTCCTCTTACGATCTCTTCTTGTTATACTGTGTGCACTGGATCTTGCGTAACATTCTTGAATTTAGCATCTACGTTTCACATCCATACATAATAACTGGCAGTACGCATTGGTCGTATAAGTTCTTTTTTAAGCATAGCGAAATGTTGGATTTAAAAATGCGTCCACTCCAGCTTTTTCACACGTTCCGCTATATCTGCCACTTGAGTCATACTTCTTACCCATGTATTCCTCTTACGAATCTCTTCTCGTTATACCGAGCATACATCTTTCCATGCTTCTCTGTGTGCACTGGATCTTGCGTAACATTCTTGAATTTGCCATCCACGTTTCACATCCATACGTCATAACTGGCAGTACGCATTGGTCGTATGCCTTCTTTTTTAAGCATAGCAGAATGTTGGATTTAAAAACAATGTTCATTCTTCCAAAAGCACCCCATCCTAGTTTCATTCTTCGTTTTATCTCTTCTTCTTTACAACCAGTCATATTCACCAATTGTCCTAGGAATACTATATATAGTAATTATTGTTTTACTTTCCCTGTTTAAAAAGTGTGATTTTTAAATTTCCTATCAACTAAATATAGCCGGAAAAAAGTACAAAATGCTTTCTCTGTAATTTTTTTTACCGCGATGCCCTACTAAAAAAAATTTTTTTGGTACTTACATTTTTATTTTGTTTTTTTGACTGATGGTTTTATGATGAAAAATTATATGGCACACACCCATAACCTCGGAAGTAAATTGGGTGTAGGTAGGTGCACTGTTCATTCATACGCCTCTGTTGTAACTACATATAGTTGGTAACGTCACATACTCTGAGGTCATTATAAAAAAAATATAAGTCACGGCTCCTCTTTATTTATGTATGTATGTATCTATAAAATAATATATACAAATGAAAACAGAAAAATCATACGATAAAATCATTTCCTTGTAAAAATTACACTTACAAAACGATCGACCAACGCATTGTATCAAAAATTCAACATGTTTATGTTCTACACACGGTGCTATGTTGAATTATCATTATTGAAATTGATACAAATTTAACGAGCCAATTTTTAGTGTCATTTGCATATTTTACACGTACAATGTAAATCAAACTACATAATATACCATACGATAGTTTAAGTTTCACTCTTTCGGACAATGAACATACATACATGTCTGAATATTGTGTATAAATTGAAATTTTATCTGATTCACTCGTCCGAAAATAATGAAATGCCAAAAAAATAGCACCTTCCCTGAGAATGGGGCCCAATACATAAATTAGCTAGAAATTAAACGTACGATATGCCGAATTTGTTATTGTTTGTAGTACTTAACGCACGTGCGTGTTAGTCGAGACGGCTGTTTGAGCCGAGACAGTGCAGGAGAGGAGGATTTCGATCAAGTGCGCATCTATGTATGTATACTCTGTCCAACTTAAGACGGGCACACACCTTAGCGAAATCCCATCGTCCCATTCATTCGCACCGATATAATTCGCATTGGTGCGAATCAACAACGATAGAGGGCGTCAGTCGCAGACGCCAAGCGTCAAATTATTCGCTCGGGTTAGTGGGGGCCTTAATGTTCATAGGTGCGAATCAACGACGATAGAAGGCGTCAGTTTGACACAGCAGATATAGATTTATATATTTTTTTAACAAGACAGTATGCAGTTTCGAGTTTAATTATCTGTTTCTTGTAACAACGTATGTTAAAGTGGGATAAAAAGGTCGTGTCTCGCTCACAAACCAGAGCGATATCGCTGCGTCAAGTTTTCGTCCTCTATCCGTCGTTGATTCGCACCAATGCGAATTATATCGGTGCGAATGGGACGACAGTTTGACGCAGCGAAACCGCTAAGGTGTGTGAGCGCCCATAAGAAAGATCTTTTTCTCACGCAATTTCTCTCAAGTTGTGGCTGTCAGAAATTTACGACTTTGATTGTTTATTCCGAGAAGCCGAGATGCTGATTGGTTGAACCGCTCTTTTCTATGTGCAGAACGATTTAAAATCGGTCAAGTTTAGGGTGTTTCTTAAGTTGGACAGAGTATAGAAGGAATTCTGATTCCACTATGGATACATGGCCATGTAAAGTTTAAGAATTCTCACCACTCTTTCTATGTAGATACGCACCTGGTGTTATGTACAAGGCTGTTTGCGTTAACCCGGTGCCTCGAGTCGAGGCACTGCAGGAGAGGAGGGTTCTAAGCGATTCTTTATAAAATCATCTGTATTTCCATGAATTTGAATTTTATATATGTATGTATGTAGGTAAATATTAATGTAGTTTATTTTTGCGTTTCGGCTAGAATTTTCATTTTGAATATTGTCAAAACTTTACGACGTTTCGTCACGCGCATTTAGATAAAGTTGCGTGCATCCGATGTTTTATATTATTCCTAGAATGGTATATGGAAAATTATTTATTTTTATGCTACGTTTGGAGTTGAATATTGAAAAACACGCGATCGCGATGAATTTTCATTATGCGACGTTTCCTCAAGCCCATATTACATATGTATTTACATTAAAAGGAAAGTATTTATCTTTTGTAACCTAACCTTCAATTGGGATCATGTTTTAGGTGGCTGTTTTGCTTTAGCGTGTGGGTGAGATCAAGATCGTGCCACAATGGCAGGTTTGTATTCGATGTGGGCTGTTAATTATTTACTGTGGAGACTGCGGGGACATACAGGGATATGTATACGATTTTTTAATTCGGTTCTAAGTGGACCAGTAAAAGGTTTTGCTAGAATTTTGACAGATGTTTTGAATAACAGCGACAATGTCAATTCATTTCAATGAAAAATACATTCAAATCGTTTCGTTCCGTTCATATTGAAATACAAAACAATTGAAATAAACATTACTTTACTATTTTTATATATATATAGTCTGTCTGCTGATAACGCTCGCTGATGAAAAATAATTAAAAAACCAGAAAGAGTGGGGGATCGAACCCAGGACCGCAAGCTCGAGAGTAATCACGCTAACGCTATACTCTATCGCCCTTGGTCGATTTAGTCCTTTTTTTTTAAACATTACCTATAATAATTAAAATAAATAGGAAATGAGGAAAAATAATTAAAAAACCAGAATGAGTGGGGATTGAACCCGGGATGCCAGGTCGGGAGTTATCACGCTAACGCATACAAAACGGCCCGTTGTTGATTTGGTCCTTTTTTTTTTAAACATTACCTATACAAGTTAATACCTACCTATACTCTGTTAATAATACGCTATAAAAACTTTTTTTTTTTTTTTTTTTTTTTTTGATTTTTACAAAATTATAATTATTATATATATAATAATTAATAATTATAATATAAATAGTAAAGTAAAAAAAATCGATACTACGGGATTGCTATAATACATAGATGGCGCTATAAAAACTATTAATTTTTTTTGTCACTTACAACCGTGCGATCAATTAGTGGGGATCTCCATTAAAAAAAACGCTTTACGTAATTTAAAATTCAGCGGGCGTTGATATTCAACGGGCTTACACTAGTATATGTATAGTAGCGCAAGGTTCTGTCTGGCTGGGGAGCCGCGGAACGCTTGCATACACTCACAGTGCGGGTAGCGCGAAGCGCTTGCATTTTTCAACTACCTACTACATTTTTGTTACATTTTTGAACTGCTAAATACACTATTGCACACGGAGAAGCATGAAAAGATGTATGCTCGGTATAACGAGAAGAGATCGTAAGAGGAACACATGGGTAAGAAGCATGACAATGATGTTGAAATAAATACATACAAGTTTATGTATACATAAATGATAACCACCCGATGACACTGTCAACGGGCGGTGACAAGTTCAAATATTCAACAAACGACTGACCGGAAACACTGCCGTTAACGTAAGATTACACGGCCAGTTTATTGTATGCTAGTGAAGGCAGTGCACTGACGGTTGTTTACACTCAATAATAATAAACTGAGTAAATCAAGTCCAACGTAACGAAATACCAACACACTACGTCATGACCAGAACCA